>JAGVSQ010006831.1:0-15917 GCA_022683975.1 Rhyacophila evoluta | reverse complement strand
TACTCTTCTTGATAGTCCTCAGACAACCAACTAGTATTTTAAACGAATCTAAACTTTGGCATAATAAATAGAGTAAATTTTATTTTATTACACTAAACTTGTGTATGGAAGCTCTGGATTCTAATTATGACTAATCACACAGTTCTATTTATATTGAAGTATATATTGATTTATGGAAAATTTCAATATTTCACTCTGCTTATTGTGCATACTTAAATATTACTTATTCGAAACCCCATAACTATGATAGATTTTTTTTTAATTATCAGGATATTTTAGGACCTGCATTGCAGCAGCTGGAGGTTGTGCTGAATCACCACCCCATGCTGTATTAGGGTTCCATTGCTGATCTGTATTGTAGTAGGCTTCATTATCATATCCCTGATTTGTATTATAGCCTATAAAAAGAGATTAAAACTTGTAGATTGAAAAACGAAATATAATGGGTTTGATACTGTCATCTTCAAAGCAAGTTATAATTCAATAATGTTACATATGTTTTTTTTTTTGTAAATAATTAATTAAAAACAAAAAAAAGATCTTTACTCATTTAGCTAAGTTTGTGTATTTTATTTTCCTTATTATGAATTGTCATATATTATTTTAAATTTAAAAACAATAAATTATAATTTTCGTGTGTTTAATATTGAAAAACATCTTATTTAAATTAAATTGTTTATTTTTTTTATATGAAATCCATATATTATAAATTTAAATTATTTCAAATATCATTACAAATAACATTTATGAAAAAAATCATATATACATTTTAAATGAAAATCATGTAAAACTAAAACTAAGTTTAATTAAATAATTAGGCTTTAAAACTATGAGATTTTTTTTTCATTTATGTAGAAATTATGTTTTTAGAAATATATGAGAGTATATATTTATAAATAATATATTGTCTTACAGACAAGTAATGCATTTATTTGATGATTCATGCATAATAATGAGCAATGAGAATTATCAGTTTGGAATTTTATACATACCAACTTGGCTAAGTTGATTCATTGCAACAGTTTCTCCTTGCGCTGCAGCTTGGTCGGCTTTTTCACTATCAATTTGTTTGCCACTTGCTTTAGGATCCTGAACCACTGCTGACCTAATAAAAACAATACCACATGAACATTTTTAACTCTTGTTCAATGCAAGTATTATTTAAAATGACGAATTATTAAAAAAAAAACATTTTGAAAATTGCACATCTATTAATTAAAAATATGTACTTATTTGTTGAACATAAATATTAAGCTAACAATAGTTATGTATTTTTACATATTATTTGAGGCTTATTAGGAAATCTTGGTCGCTAGTAAGAATCTAAATAGATTTTTACAAAAACCAAAATAATTTAAAGTTTTAATGGAATAAAAATATCATATTATTTTTGCAAACCTACATTGAAAATATGTGCTTTTGACTAGATATTAATAAATAGTGACAATTCATATAACAAGGTTGATATTTTGGATACAATTTTTTTTGACATAAGAATACTTTACTTAAAATAAAATGCCTAAAAAGGTATATTACTTGTATGTCACGAGTGATGCCTGTTCTTCCTTAGTGGGTAGTTTGATTGGAAGATTCAAAGACAAGGCCCATCGTTCCAATTGAGTGTTGAAATGGAGTGCAATGCAATATACTACATACATCAGTAGCATAATCAGAGATTCTGGCCTGTGAATCAATATATAATAGTACATTATGTATTATACTGCCATAATAAGTAAAAATACAGTGTCTTGCGTGTGATTCCATATGTGGATACTATGTTTTTATTTAGTAGGACAGTATACTCCATAGTGTACTGTAGTTAGTGCATATTTTCACCAAAACCAGTAAGTAGCCAGGATTCTGGAATATACAATATTTCATGTCAATAAAATAATTAGTATTGTAATATCTCACCAACTGATGACTTCATTGCTGATTGTGAATAACATTATGAGGATAGAGATTGCGTAGAAGAAGCAATCTCTGCAGAGTGGCCACCAGTTGAGGTAGCTGACAGTCCCAGAGCAAAGAGCACATACTGAGATCACGAACATTATGTTGAAAACGGCAGATCCAATTACTCCAGATACACCTGAAATATTTAAATATAATTTAGACATCAAAAGTTACAATCAATCAATTTGACAAAATAGAGCAAGGTAGAATTCTATTTTAATGATAGGAACTGAAATTATTTAAAGTATATGGTATGACTATTCAGAAATATCTCAAAAGTAAAAAACAGTAAAGTAAGCTAGAAAAGTGGGAATATTCTTAAAATACTAATCGTGATAGTATTTTTCTAAGTGGCACATTATTAGTTTGTTAATATTTAAACAGGTAGTATGTGTGTTGTTTGGTAATTATTTAAATACTGTTGGTTTTGTGAATATTGAAATAATGTAATAGATTGTGTATAATGAAATAAACTCACTCTTTACAGATTCAGTAATATACAGAAAAAAAACCAACTGCCACACTCTCAAAGTGAAGGAATGTGAATGTCTACAGTGATGGGATAATAAATTTAACTGATTGTTTTATGGATATTCAAAAAGGGTTTTGCATTTAAATACATGTGAATTTTAAATACTACTATGAAGTTCGAATGAGTCACCCAGCAAAGAAAATTGTAAATATATTTTTTGGAATATAGTTATTAACTTTAAAACATCCATACTGCCAATCTTGTATTAAAAGTCTCAACACTTAAGACTGGCACAAACTGTTCTAATAAGGATTATATTTCTATCTGAAGTACAACAGTGATTGAGTGTAATCAATAGAATTTATAAAAAAAGTACCAATGTCATCCTTGGCGAAAAATACTCCAATGACGACTGTTGCCAGCTCAGGAGCTGAAGATCCTGCAGCCATAAAAGTTGCTCCAGCAACATCAGGTGACAGCTTCAGTTCTGAAAAAAATAAGAAAAAAACATGTAGTTATACATTATCTGTACAAAACCTAGAATCGTCAACTTCAATCTCATACCACTATCCAATAGCTTTTAATTTGCTTACATAATACGTGCAGCATCATGCAACTATATCAACTATATTCTGGTAAATGAAGATAGGAGGCAACAGCCTCCCAGAACATTGAAATCCAAATGGATTAAAAAAGGGGCAAATCAGATTGATAGTCTTCTGTAGCAACCATAATTTGAAGCCGAGCTAGTTGTTACTTCTTTAGTCCAGATGAAATTATATAATAAGAAATATAAATAATTGTGATACAAATTTGCAATGAACTCAAAATGTTTAAGTAAGCAAGTATTCACTTTTTGGTGTGAATAATCAAAAACTAAATAAAAGTTAAAATTACTTCTATATGGTGTAAATGTGTAATTAAGTAATTCAAATATCGCTTGAAGTGGTCATAGAACGATACATATACGATACAAACATTAAATTTATCTTCTTTTCTTTCTTTATATAAGTTTATGAATCGAAGCATTGTTTGGATATGAACATATAAAAGATAAATACGTACTACTGAGGCAAATAATATTCTAGTGATTAAAATATTAATAATTCTGGAATAATAACCTTCACAAATTCGGTCCAAAGAGCTAACAAAATAGTCATCGCAGACTATTGCCAGTCCCAGAAACGTGAAGACAGCTACCAAGACATGAATGATAAGACCGCCACGACTTCGTGCATAAGGACCCATGAGTGGCTGAGGAAACTGAAAATTGTAATAAAAAAGTTTTTGGTATATTTGCATAAATATATATATATTTTAACATGTTATATTATATAAATTATCAGTATTTTGATGAAATTTAGAATTCTATATAAGGATAAGATTTCTTAAAATAAATAGTTTAGATCTATAATTTTATAAAGTGTTAAAAATCAATCATTTTTTTTTTGGTAAAGTAATACGGGCCACGCAGCCTAACAATTGAAAAGTAAACAAATAATTCCACCTTTATTGAGGTTTAAATGTTTCACTGTTGTTTATAAATGTTTATAGCTTGAACATGCTGTTAGTCTATTCCACATTTTATAGCAAAAATTTCGAGTTATCGTTATTTACATTCAATGATCTGGTATATAAATGTATTTTGACCTGTTCTATTGCTGGAGCTGTACAATTTTCTCGCCTTGGTCGCCATGTTGGATGTGCAGTAGGGCCTGAATCAAGAGGGGCTTCCTCTTCTGACTGAAACAAGAACATTTATTCAACAGTCAATAATGCTAATTATTTTTATAATAATATTCCATATGTTGAAAATATATTAGCCATGGAGACTAATGGAATGAAGAACATACAATTTATTTCATTCTGTCAAATAATAATTATGATAGATAGTTATGCTATTTACAAGAAGCTCAGATTTAAAAATGAAATTAGTTATAAGAAAATATTGACTATCAAAATTTTGATCCTAAAAATATTTATTCTTTATGAATGAATGTAAGTATTTTTATAAAGAATTATTATTTTTCTTTAATGTAGTTATAATGTGATAGTAATAGCACACAGTGCAACAAAATGTATTTAATATGCACTTTCCCAATTCATTCATTTAAATGTTTTTCTTGACAAATATTTTATATTAAAAGATCCCTTTTTATCATTTACTGAAACCTTTAGACAACGAACAGTGTAACAATATAATCAAATTGCAACATAAAACATATATTATTAATAAATTATGACCGTTTTAAAGCAATAATTTTACAATCCGTTAGTGTACGATAGATTATCATATTATAGTAATATTAAATTAATTGTAAAATAAGAATGAATATATATATATATTCACCAATTTCAGAACCTAGTAAGTGTTTTAACTAAAAATGATTAGGGTGATGTTCAAGCATAGATCATATTCTACCCAACAATTGTTTAAATTTTTTAAAAGCTGTGCAATCTTAAACATTGATTGCACATAAAAATTCAATATTAATGTACGCGTTGTAACACAGTAACAGTGAAATTTCAAAACAATGCAATTTCAAATATATTGTACTTGGTTTTGAAATCAACAGCCGATATGTGGAGTACACTTTTTTTACATGTGTATACTTTCCTTATAGGTGGACATATATTATAATATCATCAATTTCATTGTTGAGATAAATGATAAAATTTTAAATATGTGTTTATGAAGTCATGACCTTTTAATATTTTATTTGTATGTTAATATTTGCAGCTAAGATAACGATGAATACATTATTTTGGAGGGTGTTATTTACCGTATCATACTTTTTAGTCATGTAAGCTAAACTGTCCGGCAATCAGGTTAAAACTAAAATAATTTCTAAGCAGTCAGTTTCATAAATAACTTACTTTATCTTCGTCAGTCTCCGCTTTTTCAGTGGAGTCAGTATCAGAAGCTCCTGCAGTTTTACCAGTTTCATCTTTCCCTTCTTTGCCTTCTTTTCCCTCGCTGCCTTCTTTGGTTTCTTTACCTTCTTTGCCTTCTTTATCTACTTCTTTAGCACCAGCACCAATTTCCGCAGATACCGATTCTTTTTCCAAGCCATCGGACTCTTTTCCAGCATCTGATTTTTCTTTATTAGACTCTGATGGTTCTTTGGCTGCTGCTGGGGACTCTTTCTCAGGCGACTTAGAGTCTTTAACGACTGATGCTTCCTCTCCAGGAGATGGGCCTGATTCTCCAGAGGCAGGTACTGGCTCACCGATAGATGAAGAGACGCTTTCCTCAGAGAAAGCATACAAGACGGCATATGCGAGGAAGAACACTCCAGCTGATACGAAGCGGTGGCGTCGAAGCCGCCTCATTTTTCACAACTGCAAGTCAAAAAAATAATTATAATTCAATAAATGTATTTTTTAAATCTATAACGTGCATATCGTTGTTGATTGACTAACAATATATTCACATAATATATTATATTATTCCGGTTAAGGTGCTATGAAAAATAGTGTATGCTTGCTGTAATTGTGGATCTTATAGAAACTTACAAAACTTTTTACGGTACCCTTGAATATAGTTTTAAAATTAAAATCTTTCATATCAGCTCCATATGTGGAACATATTAACCCTACATATTGCCTCCAAAAATTCTTATCACCCTAGCTTTGGCTCTAAGCCATACAAGTCAATAACCAAATACCGCCTGTTCGATCCATGCATGCTGTCAGCAATGCTTTATGACAGGACCATGTGGTGGATTTTTTCAGTATGAAGCGAGTATTTAAAATGCCGCCCCTCTCGCACCCAGAAATTTTTCACGTCTTTCCACTCGCCCTATCTTAAGATTTCTCCTTTCGTACATTCATCCAGATTTTTTCCCTCGTAATTTCTACTTTCGTACCCAGTAGATCACGTAATTCAAATAGAATTTCGAATTTCATTTTGCAATCCATACGCGCGCCACCTCACGATAATAGCGTGCATTTTGATTATTTGTATTGATGTCGCTTCTTATGCCGCCCCTTACACAATGCCGCCTGATGTAGCCGCGTTTCTGCTTATTATCACGACACGGCTCTAGGAATTATGACATCAAACAAAATCGTGAAGCAAGCGTATACTAAGCGCTGAAAATAGATGCCTGCAGCGTATTCTAAGGATACAGTGGTGTAACGATGAGGACATAAGAAAACATAGTACCATAAAATCACTCATTGACCTGGGTACATATTCCAGATGTCTCAAGAGAGTGTTAATTTAATATCCCAATTGCTTAATCAGATTTTGGCATCCTGGGACGATCCGCTAAGGCTAAATAATATTTAGTATTATATTATAATCCTTCTTTTTACTCTGTCAATAATATTCAACAAAGTAAATAATTGATCAGAAACATCGCGTATTAAACTTTTCTCCTAAAAATAAATAAATATGTAAATACTTTTATAAAATTTCCATTACTCTGCGAAAATGTTTGAGTGGATAAATAATTTAGAATTCATTACTGACAAAGCAATAACGCGGTATTCGAATGAGATAAACATTTAATCCAATTCATTGTAACTGCGAGCGATGGCATGACAGTACGAATATATAACATAACAAGATTATATTTACGAGAAGATTGCTTCTTTGAGACGAGATTGAGCGAGTATCTCGGCCGAGCTATTTGCCTTTTCTAAATTTATTGCTGAGTTTCTTCACTGTGATCTCTAAATTAGCTTTACATTCCCTTTAAATGTCATGTTTAATGCTGTATACTTTTTTTGTTCATGTTCACGGGTATTTAAAGATAATATATAATTTAATCAGACTATTTTAGAATAAAATTTTTAAAATCAATTGTTGGGGTATGTGATTTTTGTATAACTAAGGAAATTTATAAGAAGATTGGTTAGCATCAAGAATTTTTGGAAATCCTGTGTGTTATCCACATACTTCACTTAGGAAGCGGTTAAGGAAGAAAACATGAAAAGCAATGAAACATTAATTAAACAATGTCAATATGTATGTCGAGTTGGGATATAATATAAGATTTTTTGTCGCAATTTATAATGTTATATTAAGGTAAACAATCTCAGATGTTTAGAATATTTAATTCCCTTTCGCAAATTGCAAAAACAGACTGATATTGAATTGTTTTCTGCTGGGTGATAAACTGTTGAAAGAAAAATATAAATGTAGATTATCATGCACGACGGCCCAACGAAGCTCAAATGAACTATTTTTTTTGGTTTTAAAATATTTAAATAACGCAATCTTCAATGTATAATCGTTGTTTTTACAGTTTATGGAATATTTTATCGAAGTTTAAAAAGGATACTTATTATTTTCGAAAACAAGTCAACACTATTGATTTTTTCAACGTTCTACTACATCAATTCAACGAAAGCGCTATCAAAAATCTTTCAGTGGGAGCATGGTCAAAAACTTTCCCGTTTTTAGTGGCCGATCAAGTGAAGTAGGGGCCCCACGCGGTAAAAAAATCGGGCTCTTCAAACTCAAGTTAGAAAAAAAAAAATTTCAAAAAAACTCTTATGAAGAAAAAAGAAAACTAATCAAGAGTTTCATACCGTAACACATTAAATAAATTTATTAAAAAACATATTTTTTACATGAATTTACGTCTTGGCTTATTTCTTGCGAATTGGAAAATTATTTAGGCAGTATCAATTCGCTTTAAAATTTACGGCTCTATACACAAAATAGCGATATTATTTAATATTTCTTCTCCCATAGTAATCATTAAAACGAATTTTACACGCTTTAAAACAGAAAAAGACCTCTTGATGCGTTAGACAAGGGAATTTAAAAAAAAAAAAATAATATTTCAAAATGCGCAAGTTAAGAAATGATTAGTAAACACAATAAAACCAAAATTTAAATCGTCAAAGATGTTTTACGTTTATTGCGTTCATCAAAATTTCTAATTGGTAAATATATTATTAAAAGTGCATGCATTAAATGTGTATAATATGATTATATTTATTATCATGTTGACTATAATTGTAATAATGTGTAATAATATAGTCTTCTATAAAACTCTGTTATTATTATAATATTTGGAAAACAAAATGTTATTATACGATGAATATGAAAAAACCCCTAATTTTCCTCGAACTCTATTTTAAAAATCCAGACCTCCTCCGAAAGGGCTTATTGATATTTAGAGGCCCCAAGCTTAGTTCGCTTACCGCTTAATCTGCTACTGCCCGTTTCGAGATTAGAAAAACTCACAGTTTCCAGGAAGACTATCTCATCGGTCAGTGTACACTGTAGTAACTGTGGAGCTTTTATGAGTGTAAACGATAATGCACATGATCTACTCATCATTTCAACGAGCTTGAGCTCGTAAGTGAAATTTAACAATGGGCTTATGCGAGTTCCCCAAATATTCCTTAGGTCCACCACTAGTCTCATGACTTACAGTAAGTAATATTTATAAAATGAGGAAGGTCTCTAAGAATCCACCGACGGAGATTTAAATGTGACTGAATTGCGACACAATGTCGTAGCTGGAATAACTATGGAGCTTCTTTCCAAGCCTTTTGCGAATGACTCTTTAATTCTCGCTCAATATATATGATGACTCCTGATTGACTATTGTAAGATAACTTGAAAGGGCTAGTATAATAACACAGTGGAAGTGTAATATATTATAGTATTTTAGAAAAAGTTCTTAAAATTTAAATTCGTTAGCCATAAAATGGTAATAAGGTTAATTTAATATTTCATACATATCTGTAAATGATGCATTATATTTTGTAATGTATACATATATTTTTCGAAATCATATCAAATGAAGGAAAATTTGAATTATTAAAAAAATACGACTTTATTTTTTAATTTTTGTGAAATATGACATAATAATTTAAAAGATATACTTAAGTAAACTGTAAAAATATATGAAGTATGTTTTTAATTGAAAATATTGAACGTAATACATTATTAGCATCACTTAGTTTGATTTAAACAAAAATGATCTGAGTCTATTAATATACAACAACAATAAGACGTCTAATAAAACGAATTGAAGACATAAAATAAAACTCCATCATGTTTTTAAGTCCTCTCGTTAACAATGGTTTATTCAGGGTAGACTGAAAATCGTGAGTAAGTCATTTATCATATTTTTTATCGATAAAATCTATATTACACAAAACCTCCCTATCGCCGAAGTCAAGTGGATGCTTTGTGATTTGATAGGGATTTTTCTCTGAAATGGGAAATATTTATATTATGCGACTTATCCCGAGAAATATAATCTGACGATTGAAGATGTGCCCCACAATACAAGCACTCGAGAGCGTTCTCGATGTCAACTTGTCTATGGTCCACTGCGCTAGCTTTTCTTGTCTATGCTTTTGCTTCTCAAAGTTTTTCCACAGTATTAATAACCACTTCGTTTCGTATAATCATAAAAAATAATTGAATATTGTTAAAAATAAATATTTAGATTGGCTGTAAGATTCAGCCATAATCACCATTTTTTGTATTTATAATTTAAATTGATATTTAAATTTATATAAAAAAGTTATTTTAATTTTGGAATGAAATCACTTTGGTGTTTTGCTAAAACAAATAATATACTATGCTATTTAAAAATACGATCAATTTATCGTGCGATTATTATAAAATATTTGATATCAATTATCAGAATTTTTTTCTAGCATGAACCAGTATATAATATAATAAAACTGATTCCGTGCATCTTTCTTAGGGAAAATGAGAATGAAGATTATTAACATGCGTAATTTTAATTACATACTCTGTGTAATACAACAATTGATTGAATTTCAACGAAGAGATTTATGTGATAACGAAACCAATGAAAATGAGTCAGAAATATATGTAAAATGGAACTTTTCTTCATTATCAAGTCATTGGCATAACGTTGTATAATAAACAAATCTTAGTTCTCAAATAAATTATTACAGATAAACTTGTTATTATTATATTTATATAAAAAAGAGTACAATTTTTTTAAAGAAATGTATAAATTCTAGATTACAAAGATTTTATCCTGGGTTCTAGGGAATATGAATATTTCTCTAAGTGTTTAGCACAAATAATAAATTGAATTTTTGTTGCCACGCAATTGTAACTGGAGTTACGTCAATTACGAAGTTTTAATGAACGAAATGTTACTCTAGGGATAATTAGAGAACTTTACATTAAATGTATTATTAAAACCAATTACATAAAATATAACGTTTATCAAATCATCCTAAATGTATTTTTCTTTATATTCTAAAATTTTGTTGACGACATTTTGAGAAATATTGGAATATGGCACTCAACTGACAGAATAATATCGGTGGCAAATAATTTGAGTCGTATTTTGACAGTCGTTTGTTGTTGCCCTCTTCTTACTTATTATTCTTAATGGCATTATGTTAATTTTTATTGGATCTGAAAGTTGTAAAGGTGATAAGATTTCTTGTATTATAAATGATAATTTAACTGTGATTTTTTTCTATAGTATATAGTATTAGCCACAGAATTTTTAAATATTGCGTAAGTGTGAACTATAATTTCACATTGATTGAGTGAGTTAATGAAAATTCATGGACGCGTTTGGGTGAAAAATCACCGATTCAATTAAATTTTATGTAGTAATTATTATTCAATGTGTTAGAATGACTCTGTGGGAATAGTGATCCTGGTTTATTGATGGCATATTTCATTATATCACACCGGTAAGTTATGAAAGACGTACAGTGTCTTCGTTTCTTGCTATCGTTTAAATCTTATACTCAAACATAATCTGCGCAAAGCTTACATTAATCATTCATTATCACTCGTACATTGGAAATATTAAATGTTTTCACAATCCCGCTCGTGTTTTCATACGATATAATAGCTCTGCCTTACTCGCACCTCGCATAAATTTCGTAGCTTACAGAGTCAGTCAAACAGCAAGAGGTCAGCATTATGTTACTACAAATCTAATACGAGTAAAAAATCCGTATTTCATCTAAAAAAAATATCCCGTTGAAAGACTAAAGAAAGGAAAAACTATTTAAAAAATAGAAAATCTATTTAATCACATTTTAGAAATTCATATCCTCTAATTTAGAAAGCATAATGTAATATGTGTTACTATAAGATTACATTGTATCGCTCATATTTTCGAATGAGAATTGATCTGTGGCACAAACCAATAGCAATTTCTAGTGACATGATAAAAAACTTATATAAATTTACACTACTTTATTCAATAAGCAATGACTTGTTTTTTATGATATTATGATGATTATTTATAAGATATTTGCCAGATTGAACGCTAGAGCCGCATACAATACTATGAAATCAAACAAATGAAGGTGTGTAGGTTGAAACGAGAAAAGGGAGTTAAAACTTAAGCCCTTGTGGGCTGTGCATAGATCCTACGATTAGTGCGGTTCATCTACGTCCCTGTATTTTTGAGATTTCCCAGATATTTATAACAAAAAAAATATTACTTATATGTAGACAAAAATAATTTGAAAAAATGAACGGTTTATATTATCGCATCAAATTTTACAATAGGCGTTCTGTTTACTTTGTGATTATTCTAAAGCACAATAAGAAACGAAAAAACACGTGATATAAATTGAAAAAAATGTGTTTTATAAATAGAAAAGTATATTTATATTCAATATTGTTCGCAAATAATCACAAAGCAAATATATTGAAAGAAAATATTAATAATGCCAAATGGAAAAAAGTCGTTTTAATGAAAAATAGTAGGTGGGATTTATTGAAATTTAGAGCAAATATTAGTTTTGTTTGTGTATGAAGAAAATTTTATTAATTGATAAGACTTGAAAAAGAATGGAAGTGGAATGCTATTTAATTAAATTAAGTATGGTTTTTATACTCCGTTATTTCCAAGGTTGATTTCAACATGCATACATCGTCCCACGATTTAAAATTATTCAACCGATAAAATTGGCAAATATTTGTATATTAGACTATACTAGACAATGTTAAACTAAGATTTTTCAATATTTTTGAATTTATTTCATTGTATTTTTTCTCGGGCTTTGTTTTTCATCTTGAAATATTGTGATTAATCAGCAATTATCTACTTATCAACTATTATTGATGGCAGGTATTTAGCTTTTTGTGTATATGTATGTTATATGTAGTTTTAATCAAAGAATTCATACAAAAAAAGGACCTGAAAGAGACTGAATTTAGAATAGCTGAGACAATATTTGCTCAAAGCTGTCAGAAATTGTACTAGTATCTGTTATATATTCTATACCTGAAACACGGAGCCTTATAAAGACTCTAAAAGACTCAGACAGTTATAACACTGATGTTTGAAAATATAAGATGTCTTAATTATTGAGAATTTAAGGCGACTTGATTTCGTAGAAAGTTCAGGTATTAAAGAATGGACTAACCAGCTCTCTGTTACGTGAAATCCTACACCCACGCCAGAACTTGCTCACATAAGAGTTGCGGATATCGTAATCCTGTATGGATTTAGTCGGCGGGACTTTGGCATCCTGAAAGTTCGTCAGGTTTGTTTCGTGGAGTTAAGTAATACTGACATAACCTGAGAAACAAAAAGGGATTCTCGGCTGGTAGAGAATTCTGTACGTCCAATAATAGAAGTTTGCTTCACACGGATATAAAAAAAGTAAAACGAACAAATAAGTATAATAATTTTGAAAATGTCACCACAGTAGCTTACATAATGCTTCGCGGAAAGTTATAAATATCATGATTTTTTAAAAATATTAACAACGTTATTTTCGTCAGCATATAATTAATTAATTTTAAGCAACGCAATAGAAATAGATTTCAATTGACAAAACAAAAATAACTGTTTGTATTTTATATTTATGATTAATTAAAACACCTCAACACGAAAAACAATTGTTGTATTCGTTTATCAGAATCTCTTAATTCTCCAAATAAACAGAGCTTAGCTGATATAACATATTTATATAATATAATCTAAAAAAGCTTTAATATTATGAGAAATAATATTATCGGATTGTACAAAAATAGATCAGAATAACATTGGCGCACTGAAGACAGTCTATTACAATAAGATAAATTTAATATTATTGGAATCTTTCAATAAGACAACAAGCTTAGGGAGGATTATAAATAAAATGAAAAGACATAGGTACACATAATATTCTATGAAAGAAATCTAGGAGCCTGTTTTCATTTATAATATTTCCGATTATAAATAAAATTATTTGTGTATTCATATTTTTACCCAAAGCAGTCTTCACTAGTCAGATGTGTATTAAGTCTAGAACTTAATGAATGCATTATTTTTTAAATTGAATGAGCGCTTTTTAAATTACACATCAGTTTGATAAATATCTATGTTTATGCGATGCGGCTATGGGATTCAAATACGTACACTTGAGTGCTTCTGAAATATCCACTTCCAACAAAAATACAAAAATTAAATTTTAAAATAGTTAAATACACTAAAAATTAGGAATTAGGAAGCCTTATGCGCAGTTCGATTTTGAGCCCCTCTGAATATTTTTAAACATTTTTAAACGTTTTAAAATAGAAAGCCGCACACTTACTTTCTTCGAAAAATTACGGTTTCTTTAGCTCTCACGTTACCTTAAATTTTATACTTCTTATTATTGTTTTTCGTTTTTTAAATCTCATGCTTATTAAAATTTTCCTCCTTCTAGAATTTCAGTTTGAGAGATAAATTTTGAGGTGCCGTTAATTTATGAAGCTCAAGCCGAGTGCCTCATACGCCTGTGTAGAAATTCGTTATTAGTGGTCAATTAAGATAGTAAAATATGAAATGTAACTATGTTATTGTGATAACAATGATGATGGAGTATAATACTATAATAATTCGTACTGATATTTTTTCTTAAGCACACAAAACATATATGACAATATTGGGTTTTGTTAAAATGGTTTTTTCCTTCGCTTTATGTTGTTCAGATATCAATTTCATTTAATTTTCAATTTTCCATCCCACCTGTCGTATTTTAAATTAGAGGGTTGTGAAAAATCGTATTCTGCTCTTTACCTTTATTTTCCTTCTCTGTTTAAAGAGGTTTTTATTTATATCTATCACAGCGGATTTCGAGGTTTTCATAAAAGAACGAGGGATTTTGTGCCGTAAATTTTATCAAGGAAATTAAATTAATTGTGAGAAGTACCTGAAGTATGGAGAAGTATTTATTGTAAATTGAGAACTTAATATTATAAAAAAATACTTAAATAACAAATGCATAGTTTAAATTAGAAGCTTAAAAGGTCAAATTATTTTTAAAAGATAAACCCAACCGTCAATTCATAGCATTACTATGAAATAAAACAAAATACTAACTAATTGAATATATTGATGGTGAAATAATATATTTAATATATTGCAGAAAAAAAAATCCCCATGACAACAAGCTAACAATCTAATGTGAATCACTGCAATATACTCCCTATGGGCGTTTTAAGTAATCATAAATCTATACGATATTTATCAAATTGTAACAAATAATACAAAAATTCTGTTGTAAATACCAATATGAGTTGTATACCGGTATAATTTGGAACTATGCACATCACTATCAAATATTATAGAAACTTTAACATGCAGCGCCTTTGTGTGACGGTTAATTTACTATTGGTATATATAATAATATATTTACTTCAGTTTTTAGATAATGTGAATGAAGTAAAAAATATTCGTGTTTTGATAAATTGACGTAATTCAATTTCATATTCTATCTAATTAAGCGGCATGGATTTGATGCATCACTTATAAGTTTCATTTTCTTCAGCATCACTGATACCAGAGTATTGACCGCTCCATAATATCTGATCTTCAGAATGTCGGATGGCGGATGATTTTTTTTCTAATTGAATTTTCATTCGTATCGTCATTTATTTTCTTTACGTTCCGTTTTTGAATATTTGCGCTGATTTATTATAATAATTGTACATTTGTTCATATTTGGAATACAGTTCATCGGAAACAGCACCACAGATCTTAAAATATATACTCTAATAAATGTTAAAACGTGAAAACGATTTCACTTTATTTTCCATAAATTTTTTCATGTCAAAATTTCTACCTGGGTCTTTCCACGTGAAAAATAATTAATTCACCTCGCAGAATCCTCGACGTTCAAAAAGAGCTTTGCGAAGAAGCTTTTAACGTAAAATTTTCTTTTTGTGCTTTTACATACTAAGAATTTAATGTTTATTCAGCCTCACATGCTATAACCGTATTAATATTTCAAATAAGATGTATTTTAGAGTACGCAGAGACAGTGTTGATGCTTGAAAATATCGATAAATACGCCAACAATCTTCTGAAAATATACTGTAACTAAAAACAATAATTTAATCGTATGAAAGATCTATGAAAAAAGTTGTTTAAAGTAAACAATTGATTTGACTTATGTTTTAACGAATTTCATTAAATCCATATCCGTAGCTGGGGTAAACAAACACATCAGCTGTTTTTCATTCCTAAGTGCAGGACTATCCTGCCAATAGTCATGCCAATGCGGAGATCAATGGTGATGTTTA
>JAGVSQ010006830.1:0-15917 GCA_022683975.1 Rhyacophila evoluta | reverse complement strand
TATTTAAAATATGAGGCACGGAACGTTCCGAGTCTGGCAGATAACCACTGGAGTATACAATAACGTAATATTACGGTTCCCGCAGGCCAAGTGTTAAGAAAATAAACGACAAAATACAAGGTCGGTAAAAATAATCAAGTGTTGATTAAACTTTTGAAGTATGTATGCTGTTCTTTTATTATCAACTGTCTAAAATTACGAATATTTTTAAAAAAAAATTCAAGATCATAAATTCATCACTGCTTTTACACTTTCAGTCATGATGTGATACCTAGAGTCACCTGTAAACCATTTCTTTTTGATACTTCTTCTCCAGCATTATTATATATTGTTCTACATAAATCAAAACTTCTAAACCTCCCAAATTTATATCTGCATCTTGGCCATTCAATTAATTTTAAAGTATATTGCTAATTTATAATTAACCGTCTAAAATTACAAAAATGTCAACAAATGTACGAAACTTTATCTACCTTTTCACTTTCAATCATGATGATATCAAGGAAGACTTCCACCTACTTCTAACCAATGTAAAACATTTTCTTGTCCTACTTCATTTTCGGCATTATTCTGCATTGTTCTAGAAAAATCAGGAACCCTTCTAGATCTACATCTGCATCTTGGTCATCAAAAAAATCTTCCAACTTTTTTTCGATGTTTGCATTTTCACTTGTTTACGGATATTTTTTTCGTTATATCGAGGCTTTACATTATTGTTTATTTTTTAGCAGGCAATCTGCTTCGATTCTGTTAAGATTTCGCTAACCTGACAAATGCGCACAAGGCAATTAATTATACACGCAGAAATATGTATTATAAAACAATAAATACGAATCTGTAGATAAATAAGCATCTTATTTCGCATTTTACAGGGTTAACAAAAAGAACAGAATAAATTCTGAATTATTTAAAACTGGTAAACTGGTAGGATAGAATAAGCTTAGTTTTTGAGGTGGATGGCTGATTTGTAATAATATATATTATATTTATGGCATAGGTTTATGGAAGTTAAAGATTATTGATTTTACTTCCCTGTTTATCCCGTTTTAATTAATTTCACATTTATTTTATGTAGAATATTTATTATTTAAAATAAAATATAAATTTAGTATCCCCGGTAGTGTAGAGGTTATCGTTCGCCCTTCGCATCCGGGAAATAAAACCTGAAAGTACAGGGCTGGATGCCCATTGCGTTGAGCAATTGTCTGACAAACAATTCTCTTGAAAAATAATGTATTCACTTGCGGAGATCCAAGATGTCGACTGTGGAAAGGAAAAAGAATTTTTTAAAACGGCTTTTATTCCATAATTTGAAACAATACAACTTAATGCACGTTCCATCACAGGGATGTAAGCTGAAAATGTCGAATTAAAGTCTAAATTTAACTTTTAACTTTGAAAAAAGTATGGTTTGTGAAATTTGCAACCAGAAAAAAGAGCTTCCTAATCAATTTTATTGTTTTTTCTTAAATGACTTAAATTAATATCATATTGACTAAATAAGATACCAGTTTTAATCTTCACACATTTCAAGGTTGTTTCTATGTAATTTTTTGACTTTGGTACAAAATCATCAAATAAACGTTTTTTGGGCATCTTTTAAAATTTGTTTGGTGCTTACGTCCTTTTTCTTTTCCACAGTCCACTTTCGAGGCGGACATAGTATTTAAATATATATATATAAATCTACCTAGACAATAATTAAGGCCATTGTTTGCAAACACGGCTTATCCCAGAAAATTTTACCTTAAATGTCATTTCGTAAACAAAAATACACTTTAAAATAACTATACACCAATATCAAACTCGACTTCATCATATAAGAAGTTAAACTTATACATTATTATTGAAAACAGTTATTATTGTTATTTAAAACATTTTGCCGCGAATTGTGTTTTTTGGAACAAGCCATATTTGTAGATAGTCTCGATTACGTAAATCAAGCTTAAAATTCCATAATATTTTTATGTGTTTCGTTGTACTCGTGTGCAGTTATCATGAAACTAAGATTTTATAAATTAAATTAATATTTATTCTGTGTTTTATTGTTTCAGTATTGATCGTCAATGTGACAGTACTGGCTCATCCACAAAGAGGTACGTTTTACAATAAATAATATTCTCCATTATACGACTGGTTATTTAACATTGTCAATTAACCAAATATGACCGATTTCAAAGAAAAAAAACGTAAAATATTCGTCTGACTTTAAAAGAATATTATGGTTCCTTGTTAAAGTAATATCTCCAACTGTCACGTTGTACAATATGATCTTTAGAAGGTATAAAATCCGCCATTTTATTCTAATAACTTTTTTTTGACTCTTCTAAAAATACTGAATTTACAATATACTCCACTACAAAAATTAAAGGGAATACGTATTTTAACTTTTCTAATAAATGTAATGAAGAAGCACTACCTCTTTGGAAGTAGTTTTACTACTTACTGGCTGTATCCGGCCACGCGTTGCTGTCAGTTCAGTTCAGTCTGGTTAAAAATAATGACGCTGATTTTCAAAAAAGCATGTTTATATCTATCACAGGTGTGACATTTATATGGTATTATGGATATGAAAACACGTGCGTATTATACAATACAAGGCTGTGTCAAAATTTCAAAGCAATCGGTGGAGAACTTTTGGAGGTGTAAGGTTTTGAATAAACGAACATTTTTATTTATATAGATAGATAAGTATACCTAATGGCTCGAAAATGGCCATTTCAAAATTAATTAAAACAAATGATGTTTATTTAATTTTTACTTTTTCAAATACGATTTGTATTTTGATTGAGTAAAAATAATATTAAATGCTTCTCTATTCGACACAAGATGGCAGTATACAAAAATACATTTCATCTTAATGACATACACCAGTGTATGTAATCTTTTATCTTCTGCGGCACGCCAATGTCTTTTCAAAAATTTCGTGGCACACCACAATTACTAGATCACAAAAATCGAGAAAATTGTTCTTAGTATATCGGTGACATTTCTTTAGTGATGCAGTTTCATTTATAAAAATATTTATTATTTTAAATCATTAAATTTTTTTCGAGTTCGATTCCCACACCTGCTGAATTAAAAAAAATCCAAATATGCAAGACTGAATGTCCACCGGCTTAAGCAACTGTCTGACAACCAATTCTTTTGAAAAACAATGTGTTAAAACATGTCTTCATAATGCAAAAATCATTTACTCCGAAAGACGAAATCTGGATTGCAAATAAAGTGTTATACCATATAATATAAATACACAATTTTTTACTGTTTTAAATATCTCAGTTTATTGTGTTATAATATAATATTGACAATGGTTTCAGTGACCACGCCTCGGAATTCCGATGACTCGGACTGTGACAAAGGCTATGTGTGTATACCAGCCCAATCCTGTCCACAATATTCAGGGGAGAGTGATTTTACTGTATTCCCCTGCAGAACAGTTCCTGAATTGAGCATATGCTGCAGAGTGGCCACTCCGGCCCCGAGCACCACCTACGGCAGAAGAAATACCACTACCGGAACTAGGACAACAACTGTTCGACCAAGACCTATGTCAACAACCACAGCTCCAAGGCTTAGCGTTTATGGAACCATTGTAAACAAAATTTATCTTTTTAATATAATCCATTTCAATTTATTAATTTATTACACACTACAAATTGCAACTTTAAGGCATCCACAACAAGCTATAAAAATGCAATTTTTTGAAAAATATAATATCTTATAAAATAATTAACCATAGAGCAAAAATCAAATATAAAATAAATAAAAGCAATGAAAAGTAAAATTAAAGAGAGAAAATGAAAAAGAATGGGCATAAGGTCTACTGAGATACTTGGACACCATCTATTCCAAAAAATGTCAAAACAGCATACATCTAAACCATGGAAGTCAAGTTCAGGAATTTGGCGGGCACTGCTTTCTTGTAGAAGAAATCAATAATTACATTCTAAAAAAAGCGAGAAACTTGTAATATTATAAACATTAGAGTGTCGCTGGTAATGGGGGCCTCAACGTTCACAAAACGAGTTGGAATTCCGAAAAAATGGTGGTGGGTAATTTTTTTTCTTCGAAAAGGGGATGGTAGACAAAATAAAATGGGAATCTATGATCTAAGCTCACCTCACTCAGGTGGAAGGTAGCAATACCCAAGGCAAAATAGTTGACAGATTAGTTCAACATTTTAGGATAAGTATTATTTGAATTGTATAAATTATATAAAAAGTTTAGCTAATTCTAAAGAAAATGTTGTTGTAATTAAACATGCATAATAATATTTGCAATAATATGAATAAAGATCTTCCTTATACTTACAATTTAGAATCAATATATTTATTTTTTTGTATTAATTATTTTTTTAAGTTAATAATTTTAGTTGTAAGTGCCACAAAAGAGATGTCATTGAGGCATTTGACACCACTTATCTGATACAAGGTTATGAAAACTATCTAATAAATAATGAAGATTCAGTGATTGCATCTGGTATTTCTTTGATTTCAACCATAACATGTGATACAACTTTGCCAAAATCAGTACCACACCGTCGGTAGGAGGAACCCTTGTGCAAAAAGTTTAACTATCTATTTACAAATTAAATATGACACTGATTTGTTAATATATTTTAAACCTTCTAGTTATTATTTATTATATTGTAATATCTCATATTTTTGAAGTAGTGTATACTTATATTAATTATGCGAATATCATTTCACGTGGAAAATATGGGCAAATTTATCTAATTTTTCTTATAAATACGCAATTTGGACATTACCATGGCGCTGAAATTTTGTATTAATTCTAATAAACAATTTGGCTCATTCATTAAAAAAATAAAATTGAAGTCTCTAATGTGGAATTCATGACTATCTTATTCACTAATTTCTTTAATTATCTCTATGAAAATATTTATAATGACCGTAAAAGGTCAATATTCTAATGTCTAAGCCGTCTCTAATGTAACGTCCAAATAGTGTTGAAACTACTTTTAAATTGTCTCATTTTTTGCCAGATTGAAGAAATAGATATTTGGGCATCATTAGCACCTGACCTTCAAGAAAAGGCAAAACTTCTCCCTACGAATTGTGGCAAGGATGACGTGGTTGACAGGATATTAAATGGTGAAATAGCAACCTTGGGACAGTTTCCATGGATGGTACTGATCGGCAATGAAAGTGAGTTTCTTTTTAAATCATTTATGAAACTGTTGGGACACAAATAATTATTATTCAAGATCGAGGTTACGCCTGACAATATTTTGTACAAGATGCACTTCAAATACACAGTTAAGTCCCTGATTTTTAAAAAAATATTGTCTAGCTAAAAATTATTAAACTATTTTTGAAAAAAATGTTTTTTTTTTAGTTGATGGCAAGAAACAGTTTTGGTGTGGCGGTTCACTGATTAGTAAGCGTTACGTCCTGACGGCAGCTCACTGCAATCAGATTGCAACATTGAAACCGTAAGCACACTTTATTACCGATTTATTTTGGATAATTAGCATCATTCACAGCATTACTATCTGCTATAGGTCTTAGTCTATAATATCTATAATATCTCCATTGTAATCTATCCCTTTCAGAGTCAATATATCTAATGAATCGACTTCGATTTGCTGATTCCCTTTTACCGATTGGATATTCTCCACCCATTTTATATGGCCATTCCAGTAAATTTACATTTTAACAAAATGAAAATAAAAATATATTTAAACAACTTATATGCGCAACTCACTTCACATGTCGAAATAATATTTCAGTACATTGGCTCGACTAGGAGAGTGGGACATCTCCAATGAGCTAGATTGCCAATCCAATGGACCTAGGAGAAAACCCACTTGCTCTAATGATGTTGTTGATGCTCCAATCGAACAAGTGATCATACACGAGCGATTCGGAGATGACGACCTGCCAAGTCTCCAGAATGATATTGCTCTCATGAGACTAGCTATAGATGTTGAATTTTCAGGTAACCTCGCACTTACATAAACATATTTTAAAACTTCATAACTTTTACGTTACCTTTTTTCAATCTGTCTACAATGACATCAAGAGTATGTGGTCAAAGAGTATGGCATGCCTTTAGCTTATTTATTTATTAACATAAATCAGTATTAAGCTACAACATATGCAATGATTAGTAAATTGGAAATCCATTTTACAATTCTCGAATTTCTATAAATCCTTTTATCCCTGTAATTTAATATGTCCATCCTTTTCTTATGCTTGATAAATTAATATACTCGAGACTCTTGAAAATAGTACTACAACTATAACAGCTATCAATAAGGAACTAAAATTTAATGAAAAGTGTCCCAGTCTTTTTCAAAGTAAAAATTCCATAATAATATAATATGTAAGTATAATAAAAAATGTGTATTTTGAATTCAAATACGGTTTTTGCGAAATTATTTCTTAAAAATAATGTCTTCTAAAAATATATTAAAATCACTAGTGTCAAATTCGGGCTACGAGCAGGCCATTTCATGTCACCTTGTCTGGATATCAATTTTTCAGGGAAAATTTCACAAACTGGTAAGGACGTGTTAGATGTGTAAGATGATGTTGCTCCATCCTACTTCAATCATGGATTTTAATCAAAATCTTGCAATGCTAGCGTGAAAAATTGTTGGAAAAACAAATTGAAAAAGTTCTCTGTAACATCATGTATATCTATTTAAAAAATTACAATAAAGTTCTACCATGTAAATAAATGCTAATCTTATTGATATATTCAATTGGCTGATATAGCAACTGAGGCAATGTTTTTATATTATACAAAAATATTAAATACGATATTATACAATTGATTTAATTTTCTTAAATTAAATTTATATCGTTAATTCAAACAAAATCATTCAAGAAACCTTTTTTAATTTTATTTCTTAATGGACCTTTTAAAAAATCGAGCAGTAATTTAAGACAATCATTGGATGCTCAACAGTGGAAACTTGAATACTCCAAATAAATATCGGTTTTAGTCACCTTTCATTCACCAGATCGATAATACAATGTCCTAACCCCAGCAATTTAATCGTAACTACTTTCAGAGTATATCATCCCGATTTGCCTGACACCAATCTTGAGATCATTCACCAATGATTCCTACACTGTATCCGGATGGGGAGTATCAAAACCGGGGTCCAGCGAACCGAATCCAACTCTCTCATTCGTTCAGGTCTATCTGTTTGACACCAGCGAATGCAACAGTGTCGCACCGACAGAAGTAAGACCGTTATCAAGAGGGCAATTTTGTGCTGGAGGTACTGATGGTAAGTTGCTTTTCATAATGATCTAATATAGAACTTGCAAACTTATCTATAAAATCATTAATATCAACTGACAGTGCTTAATTAAAATTATTTTAAACCTCTTTCATTATTTACAACCCAGATTTCACCTTTTGACACCTTTAGATAAGTAGATAAATATTTTTCTATATATATAAATGGAACTCCACAAGTTTTCAATAATTTCATATTTATAATCAATTTTCATCAAAATATTGTTACTACAAAATTTATTTACTAAAGCAATTAAATATTAAAAAAAAAAAACTTTTTTGTCAAGAAATACAATATATGAAACAATTTGAGCACTGACAAAACTTTTCTCCATCACGGTTAGTAAACAAATTCTTCCAACCATTTTCCAATGTTATCATATTTACTTATTCACGAACATTTGTCCGTTATATCCAAAGTCTATTGTATTGGAGATCATTGTATCAAGGTTCTATTGTAGTTTCATATTTGCAATACATTTTCAGTCATATATTATTATTACAATCACAACATAATTAGATTTGACTTTTATAATAAATAACAGCTATTGAGGGCAATTTTTGGTATCCTATAATGTCCATTATAGCTGTCTCTAAGTGGTAAGCAGTTCATTGATACTCATATTAGATTTTATGTCATGTTAATTTACAAACAATGAAATTATTAGATCCATTACGATGTTTTAGGCAAAGATCCTTGCAAAGGGGACAGCGGAGGTCCTCTCTCATATACCATTGTTGATAGATTCTATCAAAAGGGAATCGTCTCCCTTGCTACTTCAGAAGTCTGCGGAACAGTTGGAAGACCGAGTATTTACACGGAAGTATCTGCATACATTGACTGGATATTAAGAAAATTAAAACCATGACGAAATCAACATGATATTAAATTTACCAGAATAAACAAAGAAAGTCAATCATATGATTAATTAACTTTAAATCAAATGTTACTGTGAATGTAAAATCGTTTTTCTTCATTTTTCATTCTTTTGTGCCACCGAGAT
The DNA here is from genome assembly GCA_022683975.1 of Rhyacophila evoluta. Classification (NCBI taxonomy): domain Eukaryota; kingdom Metazoa; phylum Arthropoda; class Insecta; order Trichoptera; family Rhyacophilidae; genus Rhyacophila; species Rhyacophila evoluta. The sequence goes on along the minus strand of JAGVSQ010006830.1, from coordinate 7,635 downwards.
CTCTGTCACTAGTCAGTTTTCTTGCATCTCTCTCGGTTATTTTTTAAAACAATAATTACATGAAACCAAATGCCATCTGTTTGATACATATATTCTACCAATGCTGCTTCACCTATACGAAGCTTTGAAGTTGAAATGGTTCGACATAATGAGAAATTTGGATATTAGGAACCATATCAAACAGTTGTTTGTTAAATCTAAAGCCATCCAGCATTGTTGAAGCTGGCTAGAATACATGCTGTGGATGCTTCTGGAAAGTCTTAATTGTGATGTTCGATGTCTTGAAAGACTATCAGATAAGCATTACAGGATTTAAATGCCTGAATTACAATCTTGACATAACTTGAAAGTAAGCAAATCAACTGAAAAGTGACACGGAATGCTGAAGGTACAGTATGGTGACCATATGCCCCACATAGAGAGCAGATATAGTTAACCAAAATTGTATTTTTCTTTGGTAAAACCTCTATAAATACCTCATTTAATAGTGATAACAATAATTCTCATCAAATCAACCACTTTTCCAAAAAGATATTTTGTTTATTAAACTTTAAAATCATCATTTGTTATTAATAAATAAAGGATGTCTCTGGAAATAAATATAGATTCTGTCCTTCAATTGTAAATGACAGCATATATTTCATTTTCGAAATAAATATATTTTTTTTGTATCATATTATTTTGTATTTATTAAAAATTGTCAAGCGAAAATAAAGACAAGCATAAAAATGTAACATGATTTAATTAATGGACATATAGTATGAACTACTTCATTACAGATTTCTCATTTATTGCAATATTGATAGGTCTAACGGAGAGTGTTAAAGTCACAGAACGCCATGTACAGGAAAAAAATACCATATAATACCTAACATCTACTCATCATTATAGCACTACAGTCGTGGAAGTCTCCTAGTAATAACTTTACAAGAAGTTGGCTGATGTGTCCTAGAGACCTTAATCATCATAAGATCTGGCAAACTTAATGAATAGTATCATACCTTTATGGTATTATATCGCTTACAATGAGTTTACACTCACAGTGTAATTTAAAGAATAATTATTAATAAAACAGCAGACATTCAATTATTCGATTTATATTCATATTATATTCATAAAATCAAGACTGCATTATCCTAAATCTCCATCGTGAGAATCTCCCGCAATACTTTCTGGGATATCCTGTGAAGATTTAGAATCCTTATCGTCGTCATCATCGCTGTTCTTGTATAAATAGTCTTCAAAGTCACCAATAGTCTCTGCCGTTTCATTAATGGAAACTTTCCGCGATCTATTAGGAGAAATAGCATTGGGAGTCAAAACTCTTTTACTCAATGCACTCCTTGGTTTTTGCAGTCCGTGCCTGAGGTCTTCAGACATTTTCATATCAGAGTAAGGCCTGACGCCCTTTCGTGGACTGTAGGTACGTTCGAACATCAGAGGTTGACTGTGCACTCTCCCATACATTAGTTCCATGTCATGCAAGAATTGTTCTCTGCGGAGGCGCTCTTCATCGCGTCTTGTCTGTACCCTCATTGCTAAGTAACCGGCATGGCTAAAAAATAAAAATATCAAACGTTACATCATTTCAAAATAACAATATATTCCAGTATTGTACCAACAGAAAAGAAAATTTCAAAATTAATCTTAAAAAAGGTATAACTTATTTGAGACAGTAAAAGTGAAATAAGGATCTATTAGTAAAACAATTAACCATTATGTACCAGATTATCAATATTACAGCTAGGGGTAAATTTGCCCGCTGTGAGGGTTTATCACAGTATCACGGGCAAAGTTTAATAAATATTATAATAACTAATTTTTTACATGATTACTAAAAAAAATTGTCGATTGTGTATCAAGATAATGCATTAAAAGTAAGTTTCCACTGTATTGAAAGACCTTTGGGTGGTATTGATAGATAGTTGACATTTTTAGATTAGTCAGGCTAATCAAAATAATTGAAGGATAATAGTAATAAATAATAATCTACTCCATATATGGAAAAAAACAGCGATAAATTGTCCACAATTCTGTTCGTTTCTATGAAGTGAAGTGAAGAAACAATTTTAAGCTTAAAATCAATTTTCATCAGACACTTTCAATCAATAATTGATCACTTATCTAACTATATTTTTCTAGTACTAAACATTTTATCACTGCTCAATAATTGTTTTTCAAAAACCTGTACTTAAGGGTATCCCAGGCTGGCTTTCTTCGGAGTATGCTGTCTCTCCATTTCACTTCCGATTGGTATCTTTCTTCTTCCAAGCGCTTCAAAACATCTGCCTCCATCTTGCGCTTAGTTGACTCGATTCTCAAAACGGCCGCTAAGTTAGATCGATTTATTGAGCAAATTTCGTTGGTCGAGTTGGAACGGTTTGCTGAACCTGATGAAGACGTTGCCGTCTCACTGCTATGGGATCCATAAATCTTTCTCAAAGCATCCTGGAATTCGCACCATATTATAAAAAAGAGAAGTATCACACAATTATTTTTTCAGCCCCAAGAAATTTGGAGCATATAGGTGTCCGCAATAGCAGCAGAAACATACGAAGATCTTCGTTGGCTTGCAATAAAGTAATCATAATTCTTGTTTTAACTGACTTAGCTAAACCCTTTTATTTGTAAAAATTGATTCTTTCTAGCTGATTAAAAGCTGTCCCTTTTATAAATCAAGTTTCAATAACTGGAAACTCTTTCAACCATAACATGGAGACACTACCAAAGAATCTAATTGGCATCTGTAATTTGCCACATTCTATGAGTCCGAACTGATACAGCTTGCAGACAAAATCACTAAGACCAATAAAGAACTGGAAAGGCTGATGCTCCAAAATTCTTGATTCTGGTATAAATTTGGTTGTATCCATGAATTTTCCATTACTATGTTTATACATTACATCTACAATAATTTGATAAATAAAAATACATTAGCACTTTTACATCACTACCGAATAATCTCACTATTACCAGACGATCAGAAATCATCACCTTATTCTTTTTCTTTTTTGCCCTCGGATACAAGACTCGTGTACCCGATGATACAAACTCATTCTTCAATTCCTCAAACTCCTGATCCAACTGATCTTGACTCATCTGTCGTCCACTCTTCGTCCGTCTTCTACTCTTCTTCTTGGCATTCTTATTCCCATCCAGTATTGCATCAGAAGTGAGAATGTATTTCTCACATGCTATAGGAGAATCCATCGAATTAGTCTGATATTTTTCTCTCCGGGCCATAGATGGCGGTAGAGAACTCGCCTTGAGCATTTCCTCGGCTCGGATCCTACGATTTAGAGCTCTGTAATATTAACAACAGAACTTTTCTGGAATCTTCCAGTCAATAATGAAAGGTATGAGATGAATTGCATAATGATTGTTATATCTATGCGTATCGAATGTAATCCATTATTATTTGACAAATTCAATGATATGCTAGAGATTCAGAAGAAAATTATGATTTTTACTACAATGGTGACCATGTTAAGATTTATTTTTCCAAATTAATTTTGAGAAGGACTGATTGTCAGCCAACCACTATATCTTGTATCTAAATATAATACACATAAAAAACATGTTGACTTTTTCACACATCAGATTCTAAATAATTCATTTTTTTATTCTCAATCACAGAAACAACTAAAAGTGTCACAAAACTAAATAGTTTAAAGCACTACCTTTATCCATTTTAGATTCAGTATTCATTTAAGACTATTTCATACAGTTTGGTTGTAACTACCCTGTGATTTGTGATTTATTAGTATGAACAATAAAAAAAATTATTCAATTCAAATTCATATTATTCAAAGCCCATGCAACTGTTCATACAATTTATTGTAAATCCATACCATTTATATCTTCAAAGTATAAAATATAACAACAAACCATTACCTCAATGAATAACAAAAATAGTATCCAAAAATCCATATTAATTTTTCAAATAAAAGAGTATCTTACCTATAATAATTATCCTCATTCATCTTTTCATAGATGTAATTACTGAACAAATTTTTAGGCACAGGTTTGGCTTTGAAGTGTTTCTCTTTGAAAAATGGAGATTCATTGTTAGGGCTAGAAGAGGCGCGTGCCAGATGAGGGTTCGATTGGCATAGTCTCCCACTTTGTTGAAATGTTTCTCCTAATCTCTCCTCACGTTCTGTGAAGGTAAACGGCTTCATTTGGGCTTGCAGTTCGGCTGTTGATTGTAGCTTTGATATTGAACGTCTAAAATAAAATATTGGTAGACCTATCTGAAAACTATGAACATTTTAGGAGGATTCTCATTCATTTAACCTGTTAGAAGCATGATTTGCCTTCTTCTTCTTCTTTCGCCATTTGTCTCCTCAAATAGAGCATGTGGCTGCCAAACGACGTCTCTAGGAATCTTTATCACCCGGCAGCCATCATCCTCCCAGATCATGGCAGCATCCCTTTGTTCCGGCGAGTACGTACCAACCCCACCAATCAGAAGAATAGACAACAAGGTTCTAGCTTTCTGGAGGCATTTGCAGTACATGCCCGAGCCAGTTACAGTGCCGCTCCATAACTTTCAAGGTGACATGGGGGTGCCCTGTCTGCTCTCTTATCTCCGTGTTTTTAGTGAAATCATACCACCTCACCTATTGTAATAACATATATACTGAAACGAAATTGAAATCTGCATCCCAGTTCGTGTAATTCAAAACCAATTTTGAATCTTAAGGTTGGTGGTATTTCAGAAGCTATTTGTGTACATTTACATAAATAATTCGGAAAAAACTATAATTTTTGCTTCCATATTCCATAACATAACACTTACATCAATAAATTAGTGTGCTATTTTTTTTACATAACTTTCAATTTGTAATGTTTTTAACACATAAGAAAGTAAATATAATATTGAGTGGGCCAAAAATCACCTTATTAAAATTATAACAATAATAAGAATCAACAAAACAACCAGAAGTCCCAATGGAATGATGCCATTGCAAACTATCCTTATTGAATTTCTACCATCAGTCAGGTGGTATCAGTATATCACGAAAATTTATCATAATAATTAAATAATACAAAAAAAACAAAATGAAAAAATAAAAAAGAAAAGATAAACCTTGCATCAAATAAAGTGCAGTTTGGTTGAAAATTCAAAACCTTAACTCCTGGTCCTCCATAATTTTATCGTACAATGGTATTCTTGATTCTATCGGAACTGGGTTTGCTTTGAAATGTTTTCTTTTCGTGTTGTTTTGAAGAATATTATATTCTAGTTCTTTAGATGCTTCTCTCAGTTGAGTCATTATTCTATTGTCGTCATCCCTAAAAAACGTTTTGTAAAACCATTTAATTGACCAAGGATTCTATCTGTTTTAAATAATATATAATCCAATATGACAAAATAATAGATAGGAAATACAAATCAGGAGCCTATTATCAAAACAAGGCATGTCCATTTCTGGGCTGACAGAGATTGTGGTTGAATAATATTGTTTATAACGTTTCAAACAAAGTTTTGGTTTTAAACAATATCAGATCCACACAGTTACTTCTGTATTTGTGTCGATCTGATATTTTTTTTAACTAAAACTATGTTTGAAACTTCATATACAATAATATTCAACCACAATCCTTGTCAGCACGAAAATGGACATGACTTGTTTTGATAGTAGGCTCCTGAAATGGAAAGTATTAACCTGCATTCTTACTATACAGTTGAGAGCAAAATAAAAATGGTAGAATCAAACAGTCAGCCTAATACCAGACTATTAATATGAACACCTTAAAATTGAGGATATTTTACCAAAAAAATGAATAACATTCAATCTTGGGAATACAACTGATTTTCTCAACAAACAAATGTTTTATTCAAGAGACAGTATTTACATGAAAAGTAGGTGCAAGTAAAAAGAATTTCTGACAAGTGACAAAACTTGCGATGGTGGCATTAAAACTATTGACAAAATTTTTAATAAATGAAACTATAACCAAATGAAAAAACTTACCTCTCTGTCATTTTAAATGGTTGAGACACTGTAAAATTTCCTTTTGGTGATTCAGTTTTCACTGATTTCTTTACAGGACTAGTTGGTACACTATAAGACTTTTTTGAAACATCGTCATTCATTACCCAACTGTTTCCCAGAGACAAATTAGTATCATCTCTATAAGAACATCGAGTAGATGTATAATTCTTTGGAGGAACATGCAATTCATCGTTCCAAGATATTCTGGAACATGCGGAGGTATTTCTTTTGTTTTTATTACTACTCAAATCTTTTACTGGACTGCTGGGGTATTTCACCATATTTTCATTGATATATTCAGGGTTAGGAGATATTTTAACTCTATTTTTGGCAACATTTTCAAGTGACATCATGGATTCCAAATCCGAGTTTGTTTCAATTGTGGCATGAAACTCCGGAGTAGCATGGACTTTATGAATGTTCTCATTGCACAGATCTTTTCGCTGCATATAGTAATTATAATCGGTTTTCTTTTTCTTTGGAGAATGCAATTCAGTAAATGGTTTTTTGATTGTACAATCAGCATATTTTTCAGGATCTGTCTTCTTATGGTCACAATTCAACATCAGTTTATGTTTGTTTTCTCTCAATGTTTCGAGCTTTAGATAGAACTCAGTGTTTGATAAATGATTGACATCGCTATAGTCTGGAATACTTTTGTAAAACTCACGAAACGAAAGAACATTTCTATTTTCATTTTCGGTTGTTTTAGAAGCCATCTCATTTAGTTTCTTTGTTCCACAAAAAGATGTAGGATGACTTCTTTCATACATTGCAGATGGTAATCGATTTGAAGGATTTACTGGAACTCTCAGACACGAATTTCTAAACACCGTGTTTGTATGCTGTCCCATCTCTTTTCAAATATTAAAACTAATACAATATTCAAACAATCAAAACTCATTGGCAATTAACATTAAACTCAAAATAGAAACTTACTCTAAATGTGTTTTTGGTACACTTATAAGGTATGTCTTTGTTATATTGTATTTCTGTTGCCATGGCAACCTAATATTGATTTTATTTTAAATAGGACACTGTAAATTATATATTTTGATAATGCAGATTCAATAACTGACTTTTTATTTGGTGGGATGGAGACTTATTTACATTATTATAAACTATAAGAGAAATGATTTGAAAAAAAAACATCAGCTCCGAAAGTGAAGTGTGAAGATGTTCACTCCAGAAATATAGTATGTAGATCTCCTTACCTTGAAGAAATGCCTTGACAGACTTGTTTCAATGAAAATTTGTAGTCAGCCAATTGCTCAATCCAATGGGAATCAATTTTTGGATTTTTTTAAATCCAGCAGAAGTTGGAATCAAACCCGCGATCTCCGGCTCCATGACATGTGCTCTAACCTCTCGGATACTGAGGAGTATTTCAAGTTTTCTTAATTTTCATTTTGTCACCAATTCTATTATATTCCGCTCCAACATTGTATAATGCGGTCAAATGGTTTCAGAAAAATGTCATGTAGTACAAATCCATGTTATTATTAATTTGAATCCTTTTCGAGATGGGTTGTAAGTTTTCATTATCGGAAGACTCTTGAGAATTCTTGGGTTTAACCTTTTAACCTGTCGAGTGGCATGAACGTACCGGTGCGTGGGCGATAATTTCGTTCAA
>JAGVSQ010006829.1:0-15919 GCA_022683975.1 Rhyacophila evoluta | reverse complement strand
CGTATGCCTAGAATCCTCCGCAGGCATCTGTTCTCAAAGCTCAGAATACGGTTGTATATGTATTGTACGCATCTTATACGTGATTATAAATTGTAACTATTTTTTTCATTTACACTGGCTGTATTAGTAGTTTTATTTGTAGATAAAATTCATGCAATTAAATCATTGCATGAATAATTTGGTACACCATAAGACCCTGTTTAAAATAGTTTTATTAATAAATTAGCTACTGAAATCTCAAATTAAAAACCGAATTAGTGCATTTTTTTGCTAGAAAAATAAGTAGTTTATTTATAACCGCAAAAGTTTGACATTTTTGCATTTTAAAAATTATCAGTAATAAGTTTACAGTTAAACTAAAGCCATTATTTTTCGTTCATTTTTTGGCACTTCATCGATAGATATATTCAGCTGTCGCTAAGTATAATATTTTTTCCTGTTACGGTACGTAAAACCTTTAATCCGGGGCTTTTCCAATCAAAATAGATGAAACACCATCGCTGGTTATAGTGTCAAAGGGATGGTAGGTAGAAAAGTTTTATCAAGATGACAAAAAAGCCGACTGATTGTTCAAAGCGTGAATTTCGATGATCAGCGAAATCTGTGACAAAAGTTTTGTCTCTAGGCTCTACCGTATAAAATTACATGCAAATATAACTGTGGAATTTTCTGTCGCGATTGAAATGTCTGCTTAATGTTTCATATAATCTTACAGATTTACGGTGTATCTAGTTATGAAGGTGTAACTTTGTCGTTTTATTAAAAAAATATACAATATTACGTATCATTATTATTAATGATTTAAAATATAAATAAATACAAAGACTCATAATTATTAAAACATACAAACAAATTATATTTATTGTAGTCAATAAGAGATTAAAAGTTTTATTTTACTTTAGTATACAATTTCAAAATGAATGCTGTTTAATTACTTTAAATGTTTAACGACTTATAAACAAACTTATAGTTACGAGTTCCTCACGTTGATTTCAGAAAAAATAAAGCTTACGAAAACCTGATAACAACAAAATATTAATATCATTGCCTTCACTCTGTTCAATGAATAATTGTCCACTACAAAGCATTTACTTTTTATTATATGGTGATAATGGGTGACATAATTAAGATTTTAGCGCTTAGCTATCAAAGTTAGTTTGATCCCTTTTGGTTTAAGATATTGACCAGTGGTGTGAAGTCGGTTTAACATTTATGGACACCGACTTTATCCTATTCTCCGACTCCGATTTTGATTTATTTTATAATTTGCTTCGTTACTTAATTAATTTCACGATAGAACACGTAAACGCAACCGCCAAATGATGACTGAAAGGGTAACGAGAAAAAATATGCATTATACACGTAAGCGAGATGTAAATAACACTGCTTCCAAGAATCTGTCCAACATAATGTAGTCCCAGAATTCTGCATCATATACATTCGTTGACATTTGACAGATACAGTAATTCTTTTTAGTTAATGTGAGTATACAATATTTCTCAATGGAATAATAGTATATAATTGTAATTATTTTTGACCTATTTTCATTTATGACGTTATTGTATTCAACACGCGACGTGTATTTTCGTTTATTTTTAAAAACGAAAAATTCTTCATCTTATACTATGTTCGTTCCCAAAGTGGAGGATATAGGATCTACACAATGTGAAGATATCCACTCCGAAAATGGAGTACATGAATCTCTGCAATGTGAATCTGACGTCTTGACAAATTATTTTTTTATGAGTTTTGTCAGATAATTGCTCTGCTCAATGAGCAACATTGATAAATTAAAGATAAATAAATAAATAATAAAATGGCGGAAGCCTAAAAAATAACAAATAAACGAATAGCCGGTATTTCCAGATACGGTTTATGATTTTTCCGTGAAACCATTTTCCGTTTCCCGGATTTTCTAATGGCAAGAAGATATTCTACGTAGTAAAGCGGAGGAAAATAGCTGTGATCGCGTATGACTTCCGGCCGAGCGAAAGCGAAAGCCTAGGAACCGTTGTTTATGCTCGGCAGACAATAGGTAACGGGGGACGCAAAATAATAAATTACTTTATTCACTGGGGGAGAGAAAAACAAATCATCTCTGCGTATCGATGGAAATAAAATGCTCTCCCAATTCGTACGTCGCGGGAGCAACAGCCACCACGTGAATGAAGCCATAGCGAAAAAAGGAAATTGGCCATATTGGATGATATTAGGGGGCGTAATTCCGGAGATATTTTCAATAAATTGTTAAATATTGAGAAAAATATACGAAAATAGAAAAATAAACAATAAAAAAAGACTTATCTAATACACACAATATACATATAAGAATTTTCCTGGCTTAAAATACCGAATTGTGGCATGACTAAGACAAATACGAAAATATTGACTAGTAAAAGGAATCCCAGAATATACCGGTGCAACAATGGATAAAAATTTAAATAAAATACAGATATAATTATTTGGCTTAGTATTTGCAATTCAATTCTCCGGAACTTTAATAATTTATCATATCAGTTCATTCGTTCACAGAATTGAACGCATGTCAATTTTGTGAGGGTAGATGAATTCTGTGCATGGCACACAATCATGTGGTATTCCATTTAAGAAGTGTTATGAAATCGGTAACTGTGGGATTGGACCCCAGGATTTTCGCCACTGAAGTGAACGCGCTTATCATTCGACCACAGAGGTGAATGTTGTTTGTTCTGTATTAAATGATGTCAACATGAATTTCTGTTTAAATATTTATTCTGTATATTGTACAGTTTAAGTTGATGAAGTTGATAATGATAGTAGACATATTCTTGTTTCAACATTCGCTGATTTGATATTTTCTTGGTAGTGTGAAGGCTAGCATGCGCGTCTCCCAATCCTAGGAATGCAGGTTAAATTCTCAAATTTGTCGGATTTAAAAAAAAGTAGATCATTCAGCACTGGATACCCATTAGGTTGAGCAATCGACTGAAAAGCAATTCTGGTAAAAATATGGTAAAAACAGCACATACGATACGAGTGTATACCATGGCGCTATCGACGATAATACTCCCTGAAGAAGTAGCAAGAACCTTACAATGATTTTAGGAACTCAGCGTTCAAAATATAATGTTTTATTTATATAATATATCAACAATGATTTCAATGAAACACGGCTCAATTCGTTTAATTATTTAAAAACTTAATAAGCCGTAGAAATCAATTAATTTTGAATGTAATAAAAAACGCAAATAATGAATAAACAGGTTCATCCACAGTATAGTAGCTACTGCCCGTACTGCACGATTACCCATAAAATAAAATAAAATGCTATTAAAAAGGGACACGAGGGAGTCACCACGGGAAGTTACTTTATCTTCCGTCGCATAAAAACAATGAAATAAGATATATATTTATTTGTGAGCGGCGAGTGATAAGGGCAAAACATGAAATATGAAACTTGTTTTTGTTACTATAAATCCGCGACGCGGGAGATACCGAGAACGTGAAAAAATGTTCCACCCATTCCACCTTTGTCTGACGTAAGGGGGGTACAAGTAAGATATTAATCTTTGAGACGTTGGTGATGCTGCAGACTACGCAACAGTGACATTCATTTAAAAACGATGCTTTCCAGATGTTCGACTAATTAAGTCAGGTTAATTTATACTTTTACATAAAAAAATGATGTATTTAAAATGCCTTCGTATTTAAAAACTAATATTTTCAACGAATGCAACATACAAATTGTTTAAGAATGAAAATAAATTATTTTCGAAAATAACGATTGAGATCTTCATAGTAAGTTGATATCAAATAATTTATAAATGACTCTAATAAAAAATAAATACGAAAGAAGAAAATTATGATCTAATTAATATGGTAACGTATTATTATTTTAACCTCAAATTATACAGTTATTTTTGTAAGATATTTTTTTTTAAATCCACTAATAATCTAATGAATTTATTGTGGGCAAACACTTGATAGTAAAGATAATGTCCAAGCAATCTATTAATTGCACTATTTCATTTCTACAAGTACCCAAGCCATACATACATATTTATTATCAGCAATGTTTGATTAAGTTTATAGATATTGTAAAGTTTTAGTTTGGTTGTATAAATAACTGTAGGTATACAAGGCTAGCCGTTCGCAAATATTATTGTTCAAATTATTATTGCGATACGCCACTGACAAATCGCCAGTCCCAAATGTAACCGGAGAGATGACATTTTATTCTGTGCATACCACTCACTCCTCACAAAATCTTATCTTCTTTAATAAATCTGGCCATTTCTTTTGATTACTATAGGTAGCCACAATATCAAATGCTAACTACAAAATTATGAGAAAAGACAGTTAAATTATAAAAGAGATTATTTTACGTGTAATTAGATTCGGATCATGGGACGAATAGGCAAAAGGCGATTGTGTAAAAATATGAATCCATTAAAAAGGCTGATCATTTTTAACACTGAAGTAAGATAGCATGCAGATGGAACATATATTCCATGATCGAATCAAGTGGAAAACAATCTACGAGTTCCTGCTAAGTAAAAGTAACTGGATTGAAGAAGTTTACCGAGAAAGAAACCAGAGATTAATGGGCATGGTCATAACGATCGTTTAATGATATTCAAACAGATTTTTGAAATAGTATGGGGAAATATAATTTAAATATAAAACTCACAGGCAACTTCCACGTGTGCAGGCTGGCTTCGAATCTGACCTCGTCCAGTCCACGCAATGCAGTCACACCGAAACGATTCTTTCCCGAAGTATTCCTCCACTTGATTTCTGTTGACGTCACATTCCGTCTCGACGATACGTACTCCAGACTGAGGGTCTACAAAATCCAAATGACGAGACCCTGGACATCGAACTCCGTTACACTTGAAGTAAACCTGATAAAAAATATTGAATAGTTAATAAACGATATTTAACATCTATATTAGTAGATACGAATATTATTAAGTATGGACATTGCTGTAGTATGTAATTGATAAAATTTTTCCATATTTTAGAAGCTTACATTCATATAATTGATTTTATAATAAGTGGGTTAGATTTAGTAAAATCTTTTGACTGAAACCACGGATATTATTATGAATAATTCAAACAATTACACTTGCTTACAAAAGAAGTGAATTCTCAGCAACTTGCACAAAATTTAGATAGGAAAAAACGTATTATATAAAATTGTCACTTCAAGAAAAGCAAATAACTTTAGAAAGTTACGATAAGTTGCCCAGAATAAGTCAACTTAAGAATGAAAAGCTCTGTAATTATGGAGATTGAAATCAGTAGTCAATAAACGCAATTTTTCAAATCAATACGTTGCTTTACAAAGCTCTAAAAATGTAACATGCATTAATATGTAATGTCAGTGTGTCAAGGTACAGTCTAGACTTACAGATTTCGGTATTATATACATGACAATTATTTTTAACAATTTTCTCAACAATTAATAAAAAAAAACTTTCCTTAAACGTTATCAAAATTTTCAGGTCCCCCAGTGATCCTAATTTGCAAAATTTAATTGTATCTAAATCGGATGTTTTTCTTTATAAAGTGACGCAATCATGAGGCGTTTAATTATTTTAACAGTCAACCAAATTAAAAATAAATCTATAAAATATTCCATAAAAAACAGTCCAATATGACGCTAAAAAAATCACCAGACGATTGTGGCATCTGACAGATTTCCTTAATTGAATATTTTATAGAATGATGAAGTGATGTGACAAAAAATACTGGCTTGCGATTAATTGGCCTGTTCAATTAATAGACGATCGTATTAAGAGTTGATATATTGTTTGATAATTTTATTATTAATCATATGCCAAAACGAATAATTTATACAGTATTAATAACGACTTTAAAATGATTTGTTTTGCAAAACATAAGAAGATTATTCTGTTATCTAAGCTACATAACTTATAACATTTGAATTCTGTTCTTAAATCCCTGTTGAGAATAAAACGAACTTATCTATTAATTACTATCAATAATATATCTATATTATTTTATTAATATATAAATTGAAAAAAAAAAACTATTACATATATGGGTAAATAATTCCACTGATTTGTAATAGTTAGGTCATTAAACTATTATCATAGGATCTTGACACAAAGCCTTCGAGTGGATACGACTAATGTCTGATTTAGAGAATTTCCTATAGTTTGCTTGATTTCTACAATTAATAAACAATCTTTTTTTTTGCCATATCCTTTACGAAAGTGGAGCATATAAATTCACAATCTGCGATAGCGTAGAAGCTAGTATGCGCGCCCAGCAATCCGGAGAGTGCGGGTTTGATTCCAACATCTGTCTGATTTTTAAAAAGCCAAAAATGAAGGGCTAGATGCCCATTGGGTTGAGCAATTCTCTGACAAATAGTTCTCGTGAAAAATAATGTCTCAAGAAGTCACATTGCGGAGATTCATATACTCCACTTCCGGAGTGAATATATTAACACTGTGTAGATCCATATGCTCCACTTTAGGAGTGAACATAGTTTAAGAAAGAAGAAGCTTTATATCAATGCATGTAATTTAAATAATATCTGATACATTGTGTTATCACATTACATACTTTTTAAAAGGAGATATACTTTTTTTTTGAGAATAAATAATAATAAAAAGAGTGTTTCTGTAACATGGAGTGACGATGTCGACCTTCTGAGATCATTCTCTTGGAATTTACGAGTGTTTCATAGTGGCGTGCGCCCAATTATTTACTTCAAATGTCTGAGAAAGCGTCCAATTAGTGCGATCTAAAGTTGTTAATTACGAGGAGCAGTCTTAACCTCTCTGGAGATTATCTGCGAGGCGGAGTATCGCGACACCAGATGGCAATAAGAATAGAGAGACGACAATACGTGGAGACTCGATACACGGACGGACATTCTAATAAAATTAGTCCTCAATTTACTAAACATTAAGAAACTAATAGTACTAAACAATACGTAAATGAACAGGAATGATAATAAGTGTGACAATATTCTCTAATACTCATTATAAATGTACATATCAATACATCTGCAAAAAAAGAAACAGATGTATTTATATAGCTTCGAATTATTGTTTAGCCTTCAAGTTGCGATGTTGGAGAGAGTGTGAAATTTGTGTAAAATGTATTAATGAAAAGGTTTTTATTATTTCTTTTAATATTATATTAATCGCGGATATACAGTAAATCATATTTTTAGTAATTTAACAATGGTAATAGCAATTGGTATTTTTTAATATTATATATAAATGTATTGCTAATTTATGGATTCAGTCTTGAGAACGAAATCATAACTGATAGAGATAACATAATATATATTGCGGTCTACCCAATTCATTAGTTTGCACATATCCGTACATTATAAGTGAAAAAGATTATTTAACACCATCTTTAAAACACTTTATTTTGCGGCTTGTAACTACACCATATTGGCTATTTTTTTTTGTTAATTGATCAATAAGATGACCTATCATAACGTTACAGTAATAATCATAAGTAACGATTCAAAAATATTGTACAAATAACAAATGTAATTCAATAAATACCAACAACTTGGATTAGTTGAAAATGAAAAGATACGTAATGAAAATAACTCAATTATTTAATTAACTATTTCGTCACTAATAACTCGCTTATCAAGAGAGAACATACATAAATGAAAGCCATTCACCACGTACCCAAAAATAATGGATTGAGATAGCCATGAATTTTAATCAGCGATGAATCTGTTCAAGCGCAGAATATTTTCCGATTGTCGGTATTCCAGGAACTGGTCCGCTTTTGTGTGCCTAAGAATTTTTACCGCGGTTGACAAAAAATACGCACCACACATGAATCAAGTTTATTACTTCAAAGAATACGTATATTATGCGTGAATGTTTGCTGTTAAAAAAGACTGGGCTATTTTTGACAGAATAAACTTGTCAAAATATTGCTATGGAAATTATTTTATTGCAATAGCATGTGTGTAATCGACATAAAATAGTATTGTTATTAATAAACTAAAAAAAATCTATCAAAACGGATATATAGAAGTTTACCACAGTTATTTTTAACACTAACACATAAATACAGTGTGTTTCAAAAATATTTTTTTTGTCACATTTTTTTAAAATTCTAAACACGAACAGCTTTAAATGTTTAATAAAAAATATTTCGTATGGTGAAAAATGTTACAAATGAGTTAAGTCTACTACTATAACCTGCGATCGCCGGTACCGAAATGCACGAGTTAAACAATTTCAGCGCTCATTACGAAATGGTCTATGGTAAAAAGTCGTTTATTGTTTATTCATCATCATTAAAAATCACTTATCAGTAATTATATATGTGCCCCAGTGATATAATTTTAGTGCTATATCTACCATATGAATACTG
This sequence comes from Rhyacophila evoluta, assembly GCA_022683975.1. Lineage (NCBI taxonomy): Eukaryota > Metazoa > Arthropoda > Insecta > Trichoptera > Rhyacophilidae > Rhyacophila > Rhyacophila evoluta. The sequence continues at coordinate 7,549 of JAGVSQ010006829.1, read as the reverse complement.
TTTAAATTGTATTGTGGTATTTGGAATATTCATCGCCGGGAAATTACCGCCGAGACAAATCACCGTCGTTATTATTTTAATATATAACTTAAATTACCACCATGCTTAAAAAATAAAAACTAAAGAACTTGTAACAATTTTCAGCATTCGCCTATATGCATAAATTCATTATTTTCTATTAACTTACAGATTTATAGAATTCGCATGCGTAAATGATACATTTATTTCTGGAGTGTCCCTTACATCGATTGAAAAGAAAGAATTTTTTTTGTTGGTTGGCGATCAGTAGGACCGGTCGGACATTTCAACTTGTTTTTACAAATGGTGATTCTCTGGCTTTTAAAATACCTGTGACGTTTTATTGTGAGTGATAGACACCGTTTTTTTTTTTTTTGCTTGATAGTATTGTTTAATTTTCGATAGCTAAGTTGGGTTTCTGCAACGATTGGTAGTTAAACAATCAATGTTATAAATTGTTGAGTGACACTTTTTATGATGAAAAATGAACCATCGCCTTCAACAGAAACATCATTCAGCTTAGAATAAATTTTAATTCTAGATTCGAATTAATCATAATAATATCTACAGACACCATTACCATTTTGAAGAATGTGTCACTTCATCACCCGCCACAGTATACGATTGCATGGCGGGATTGTGGAATAGCAGAGACATAAATTAAGTTAACAGATATATATGAATTGTCATGGCGACAAATTATCGACGGTGAATCTTTATATGCCTAAAATGTAGTGTATTTGTATATTACAATAGTTATTTAATGAAACGTTTCATGTAAATATCCATGTTTCGACACATGGCATAATGAGTATTTCAGAGTATCGACGTTTGTTATCGAACACAATACACTCTCTATCATTAACAAGTCAGTCGACAGTAAATAAATATACATGCAGGCACTGTATTTTTTTTTCATATGCAGACAAAGAATTGCATCGATATAAAATACAACAGTATTTAAATAACGATTTTATCATTTGAAGCCCATCATACATCCTTTACAAAGTACACAGCATTTGTAATATCCATTGTATTTAAAATAGTTGACACACTTTGGTAGAACGTTAATTGCATACCTCTGGAATAGTTATGTCAACGTGTGTTAGGTACACATTGGACAAACACTAAACTTTCAACAACCATAAACAAAACAATACTGATGCTGAATTCAGATATTTCAATAGACAATTTTTTTTATGACAGTTCAATGTAACCGTAACAGACTTGATGAATATGTAAAAAATGATTTTGAATGGTGTAGCATTATAAACATTTTAGTATGTAATATATCATAGATTGACTTTTATTATTGAAATATAATAGTTCTAGAAAACATAAAACTATTCATGTTTATTTACGTTCTGTAGAAAATTAGGGTATTTTATCCCAAAAGCAGTAGACGTACACAGTACCCTCCGACGATTTAAATTTTTTTATCGAACACCAAAACAATATTTTCAAAACAAAGAGAAATATTAATTTAATATTTGTTAATTTTAATATGTTTTAACTGCAAGCAGGGTTGTACCCTGTTTAATGGATGATTTAAATTAATAAAGTTAACAGTTCAGAGTTCAAATTAAACTGATTAAAAATGATTTTTTGTTTTTGTTTTGTTTGATGTTTTGATTAAAATGGTGTGGTATTTTATTATTATTGGGAAATATTCATTCACGAAGCGAACTATGCAGATCGGATGCTTAATCAGTAGTGGAACTTCGGAGAACGTAAATTTGCGTATCAGGAAGCATTCCTTAAAAAAAATGTAATTTGTCATGTAATATAATGTAAGAATTTTCCTCGTACCCGCCAAATCCGTCCAATTTTATAATATCTTGGGTTAGGTTAGATTTTTAGTTTAATTCTTTGTATTGTTTTCTTGTTTTGTGAATACATTGTTCCTATAGTAAATGGTACAATCGGTTGTGGAAAGGAAAGGGAACGTAACCTTCAATTTTTCAAAATGGGTTTTATTCGATAATCACAATGTATTATATATAACTTAATACACGTTCTACCAAAATGATTTAAGCTAAAAATGCCGAATTCATATTAAAATTAGCTTTTAAGTTTGAAAAAAGGGTGGTATCTAAAATTTACGACCAGGAAATGACTTCTATCTAATGATTTTTTTTTTTTTAATAAATTATTAAATTAATATCATATTGTGTACATAAAACGCCAGTTTAAGTTTTCGTACATTTAAAGGTTGTGCCTGTGTAATATTTCAACTTAGGCTCTTAGGCTTTTTTGTGTCTCCTGTAATATTTGTTTTATGTGGGTTACGACTTTTTTTCTTTCCACACTCGATATATACACACACACACTTTATTATTTTTAGCACCATTTTAATTATTATTCAACGTGTCTGTTGAATATTCTGTGTATGCAAGTACGTAATGCAACATCGCTAAGGGATATCTAATGTGATGTTATCGCAAAATGTTGAAAGTTGTATAGTGTTTAAGACAAAGAAATCCTCAAACAGAAAATTTAGTGGGAAAACTACGTTGTAAAGTATTGATTTTAATACTACTATACTTCGATAACTTGAATTTAACAAATGAAAATTCAAAAAAGAATGATTTAACAAGTGTCGATGAAGTATTTAAAATAATCTTTTTCAGTATAATCCCATAAAATTATTCAGTTGTATAACTACGATACTTAAATTAATATCGCATCAAATTAAACAACAGAGAAAAAAAATAACATGAGATATATACTATCATACTCAATTCCTATTAACTTAGTAATTTATTACAACGATAATTATATGATAAAATGCTTGTTGACTAGTAGAGGTTAAAAATGCGATGATTTAACAAAGCGGAGGTCAATTTACTAAAAAGACGACTGACGTTCGTAATTAGTTATCTGGGATTGCACAAATAAAGTTCGTTGCACTGCGGAATGTATGGAATTGAAAAGATCAAATTTAATAGAATATGCGAGATGTATCAATAATATATATTAATGAATGAATATTATATAAGAACCCCGTATTTATGAATCTACATATTGTCTTCCCAGTAGCCGAGAATAACACACGCGTGGGTGTTGAATGTTGCAGTTTTAAATCCTACAAAAGCTAAGTGAAGTGGATACCGGATTAGATGCGCAACCAAAAATTGGCTGATAATCAATTCTCTATATATTCCATTTCTTGATTGGACATGGTAAACAATATAGACTATACAAAGGAAAAGGGACGTAACCCTCAGTTTTTTTAAGATATACTCGAAAAACACAATATATTTAACTTAATACACGTTCTATCAAAGTAACATAAGCTGAAAATACGGAATTATACGTTTTTTACCTCCTGTAATATTTGATCTGTGTGGATTACATCCTTTTTCCTTTCTACGGTTCATATACGATATAACGGAGCCAAAATATTAAATGTATCATTAGAAATCAAATTTAGGCATATTTCCTACATGGTAATAGACAGTCTAACACGTGAACACCGATAGACATACAATTTTGGACATATTATATGATGCAACTAGTGGGTAATGGTTATATGAGATAATTTCATAGACACGGTTGCATGTTGTGATACATTACAATGTGAGTTTTATTATGATAAACAAATGTACTAACAAATATTATTGAGAAAAATCATTGTTTGTTGACGACGGTGATGGAGGGTTGTTCAAAGTTAATACTTGTCGGAGTCACAATAGCAGTTCTGATATTATGATGAATTAACGTAGATGCTCTTCCATTCAAATAAGATACAGGGACACATGATGTGATCTGCATTTCAGCAGTCTGCACAGTAACCTAAGCGCGCATAAAATCCTCAGTCACGCATCGAAAACATATGTATAATATCTTATAAATTTATGTTATCAAAAATTAAGTCATTTCGTTTCAAAACAAAATTGTATGAGAAAAAATATGTTACATTTTCACAAAATGTGATAAAATAAATGTATTTTTGTAATCTTAGTATTTTACATAGTGAGACTGTCACAATAATAAAATATAACGTATTTTGGGCTAAGCCTATAATGGAAAACAAAATTAATAATTATATCAAGTGTAGCTACCTACTTAGTATTCAATTCCTCACGCTATTCGCGTATCAATTTTCTAATAGGAAACTCATAATCTATTGTCTTATTTGTAATTTGGGTTAGCTTGGCACTGCGTCGTGTTGTAGTGCTTGATTTTCACGATGCGCGGTTTTGTAAATGTGTCGATGTCACTGTATGTCCCAGAATTATTGTTAATTGATATTTATATACGTTCCTTAAAATTATTATTAAACTAAAAATTATTGTCATACCTCTAAAGCGTGCGCCGCTCGACATTGCAATGTTGCCGGTTTACTCTTGATAACATACGCATTTTGCGGTTCTGCCATAAATATCGGCAAATTATCAGCGTTAGGTTGCAGCAAGTCATCAGTGTCAACAGAACTTAATAAATCATGGTGATCAACGTCTTCTGTTTCAATGTCATGATGAGATCCAGATCTTCCCGGGTCTTTGGAATCATAATGATCGTAGTCCTGATCTTCGTCGCTATCCACAACCGGAATAGTGTGTTTTGGATTGTAAGGATCGTATGGTTCAGGATCAAACGGAATAGGCTTTATATCACTGTCCAATGTTGTAGTTGTGGTATTTTCAGATTTTGCATTTGAATTGGTTTTGGCGTCCTTTGCATGCTCTTTCATGGATGGAAAGTGGTCGGGTAGAAGATCACCTGGAAAAAATATAAACAATAAATATATTATAAAAATATCATATTAAGAATTACATTACCTCTACATATTTAGAGTGAAAGAAAGTCTTCTTATAAACCATATTCAAAAATCATAGAGTAGATGGAATATATAACTCAGTTGCAGACAACAGTAAATATAATTTCTAAATATTTGATAGTAATTATATTATAATTAAAACCACTTTCAGCTATTCACAAAATGCAATACAAACGACTCAATCGGTAAAAAAATAATTTTCAGATAGTATTTAATTTTTATTTTTTTTAAATTCCGTATATAACTAGTCCTTGAGTTACGTGATTAATTCGTTCTAAAGATTTTTGCGGGTCAGTTTTTAAATTAGCGTATTTAAATTGACAACTTTTTCGTATTTGATCTAACGATGTCGTGTAATGTGTAACAACCTTCACAACATTGTAATTTATTGTTGTTTTTAGTTCGGGTTGAAAAATATTATATTAAAATAGTTATATATGACAATATTATAGAAAATAGTAGAACAGAGTTTTGATTTTTTATGTCTTTTCATGTACGCCTAACTACAGTTTGTTGTCATTTTTTTAATAGCGTAACTGCGAATTCACGTATGTCGGTATCGCATAAATCGGAGACTACCTGTAATAATTCATTTATAAATATCAAAAAAATTTATAATATGCTAAACTTTATTTCGAATGCTTCTCATAGCGGCGTTTGACTAGAACACACTCCGCTGCACGCAATACAAACTTTTCGCACTGCGAATAGAGATTCACTTCATTACACCACGATATACACCCAGATAGCTGGTGTGGAGAAATATCAATTGGTGGAGAGGATACTAAGCAGTGTCTGGCATATTTGTGTTATGAAATACGCAAACGCAAGTAAAAGATTTAAAAATGGTCAATAGGTTAATAAAATAAAACTCCGCCTTTAAATAGCGATAAATTTTATATTATTGTCTATTTTAAATGCCTGTCGTGATATTGACAGTTCAATTAAATATTGAATTAAACGTAAATCGAGTGTCGAACATTCCAACTACTTCTAGTAAATTGATACTGAAACCAACACCGGCGGAATGTAAATTTCCGTATGCCATTCGAATTCTGTGGGCTTTCAATTCATCACTGGATAAGCGCTGTTGTTTCATTTGAATTCAATACAGGTTATGGGTTATGACCGGCCAGGATATTAAACTGTCTGTGACATGGCAATGCCGGTCGTCGCATCCGGCCTCTATAAACTGACCAGCTTCTGGATTTCAAATCACCCCACATCACGATATATCACATAGATGAGACACCATTGTAATCCTGTCATTTCCCTTAAATATGCGGTCTGTGTACATATACTTGGTGCCAATAACTCCAATACATTTTAAATATTTATCCTTATAATTCTAGTTTTATTTAAATTAATTTTATCATTATGGAAAATGCAGGACTGGATACCTATTGGGTTGAGTAATTTTCTGACAAATAATTCTGATATTTGTAATTTCAAATCATTAGTAATATTAAAATAATTAAATATTACATTTTTTAATAAATACCTATTAGTCCTTTCATCAGTGAGTTAATTTCGTATGCACAAACGTTTTTAGCAGTAAAATCTTTCACTGGTATCAATTCAACTAATATTATAAAATCAATCGAATTGTATATGACGATTTGCAAACAATGCTCTTCTTTTTCTAAACAACCAACAAAATAATTCTAGCTATTCCAAATAGGTGAAAATGTGTATTATACATTACTGCATGTGGTCGCTTCCATTTTGGAATCAAAGAAGCACTTGAGAATAAATTTGAACCAATAGGACTGATTTTTTGTGACATTGTATATTTCTGTAAACAGCAGCATAAATAATCTTTCGTTTTTTATAAAGTATAATAATTATAGAAAAAACATAAAGGAATTTTCCAATGCTAAAGTCAACATCTTTTTTCTCATTTTTTTCGTAATGTTTACGTATTTTTTTCTAGCCTAAAAATATATGATATAATTGTAATGACTATCAAACATCATTGTTAAATCTATCTAATATTTATATTAAAAGAAATAATAACATTTTATTAAAAATAAAAGAATGGCTTTGAAAATAAGGCGACAAGGCGCACGGACGGACATGTGCGTCCATACTCTCAAATGGTTAACAAAAAACAGGATATAAAACAATGCATATAATGGATTAAAGAAGCAGACATATTAAACGGCTACTTCGATGACTTTTTTTAACTCCTTCATACATAAAAGTTCCCGGGTTATATGCGGCACGCGGGCCATAGGCTGTGCAGATCTGTAGAAGATGTGTATTAAATTTAAACCACCATTGAAAAACTTTTTTAGCATGGCGATTACCTATTAATAAAAGCATTCTTCAGCCGACGGTTGATAATTTTCAGTTCCTTTCTGCTTACACTTATAAGAAACTTTGTACAATATAACACAAAAGATTACATAGTTTGCTATATAAATAATATACAAACCTTCTACAATAAAGCACACTAACTCTGTATGATTACTCACTGAAGTTATTGTCGTGAACTTTGTATTATGTATATTCGTTTCCTTTGTCAAATTGACTGTACTACATTTTTTTACTTTTATTTTATTTGTTAACTTGAAAATGGTATACAATAGTTTTTTTCTTCTTTATAATGTATTAAATAATCACAGTTCTGAGATAATTAGGAAATAAAATTTTGACCAGCTATAGCAGGGGATCCTAACCTTTTTGTACTATAGAGCACATTCTAAAATATCAGTAGGGTGGCGGGCACCACTTATTTTTAATCGA
>JAGVSQ010006828.1:0-15919 GCA_022683975.1 Rhyacophila evoluta | reverse complement strand
AAGTTTTATTTTGACAAAAAATATTAGGCCTGATAAGCACTGCGGCGTGATTTATATACGGCTATGAAAGGGTTAATGGTTTTTTCTTCAGGTGAACGGATACGATTGCGCCAAAGTTAAAACTACACATATCAGGTTAAGAACTAATTCAAAAATCCTCCAAATATTGTGTTTGAATAATCATTTTTGACATAGTCTTTCTATATACAAACCTTCATTTTATCACGTTGGATGAAGCGTTTTATTAATATGCGGCTTGTGATAATGCATTACAACATCTCAGTCTGTTTGGTATAATATTATTATTTATCAGTATAAATACTATGGATATTCAATTTGATTCTGGAATTATTTTGTATTACCAATTCATTAGTTTACATATTATATGTTGAAAATGACTATTCATTTTCAAACCAATGATGGTTTTGACCTACAAATATCGGTACTATAACCTGTGTCAGGTCTTACGTACTCCAACTTGATGACGACATTAACATATATTGTAGTCAGTAACGTGACAAAACAATACCTCATATAACATTTACACATATTTTACAAGAGTAAGGAAGGAGGGAAAAAAATGGTCTTTAATCACTATTATTAGTGCCGCGTCATACGTAGGAGATGTCCCCGTGAAAAAAAAGTTTTTTGCAACCCCTTCTAGTCTTTAAAAATTATATCAAATTATACACTGAATTATAACTTTCAAATGTTTAACGGGCTTAGCCATTTCCGTGTGTTTTATAAAAGTATTTTCTATTTAAATATTGTAATTGTTTTAATTTTGCAAATATCGTCGGACGTAGATAATACTGGCGAATTTATTTCATTTTTCTGTTAAAAAGGCGCCTATCAAATTTAAGCGCCCTTGTGCGGTATACAATCCGCACACTAGTACAGTTCGGCCCTGATTATTATTACATCAAATTCCATATATTTTTTAACATTATGTACAATAAAAATAAATAATATTTCGCAACGTTGACATTTGAAAAATTATGGAATTTGATTCGAATATATTGAACATAGTTTTCGAATCTTTTTGTAAATTAATTTATATTGCTGTGTATACGAGGTATTGCTTTGCCACGAGCGATACATTGTTTTACAGCCGTGTTTTAAAATACTGCCTATCAATAAACTAGTCACATATTAAAAAAAAACTCAATATTATTCGTTATTGTGTAGTAGTTAGTATCCACGGCGAATACAGTTGTCAATTACATGCCATATTATTCAGTACTTAAATTTTGGAGAAATAAGGCCATGTTCGCAAGAGTTTTTAAGCATAATTGACCAATTTTGTCGAGAAAATAAATAATTGTACTCACACTATTGAGTAATTTTCTTGGCGAAATTGTGGTCGCCGTTCATATTGATCGTTTTCGTTGACTATTTTTGAAACGTTATGCGAAAGAAGTATTAAACATACTTAATGCCGAGTACTTTGTGGTTCTGTATATTTTTGATACTTGGCTTAATCAAATACATACTTTTTTTGTTAAGTAAATTGTTACAGTGACATCACATAATTTTTAAATTTAAATTTATGAGAAAATATAAAACATTTAAAAAAAAAACCGTATATTGCAAGCCAGATGTGTGTTGTTAGTTCAAAATAACTGTGGGTGTAAATTTACTCACAATAAATCAAATAAGGAGACCAAAAAAGGAGTTTGAAATTTCTAGTTTCAGTTTCTAAGACGTGCCACATATGACACATGTCCTAATTGGACACATCGAAGGCTACATCTGAAAACCAGCCAAGTGCACCTGCACTGCGTAAAATGTTCAGGAGCGACAAAAAACTTTGGTGAATTTGTATGTTACTGTATGGAGTTGGCTGGCACATGCGGGTGATATTAAATATTTCCATTTTTTGTGAATTTTGTGCGTACAATCGGTTTTTCGATCATGGGTGAAGTTAGCTGGTTGGCAGATTAAACCATCAACATGGTGTGTTTTAGAAACGCGACGTATTTTTTAGCTGGATATGATGATCATAATATTAATACATTAATAATTTGTCTCCTCGATAACGAAGAGGTTAGTTAGCATGCGCCCATTCGTGGAATGTGGGTATGATTCCCACATGTGCTGTATTTTAAAAAAATCTGAAAATGCAGGTCTCGATGCCCATTAAATTGAGCAATCGTCTGAATAATTCTCATGAAAAATAATCTGTCAAGACATGTCTTCACATTGCGGAGATTCATAATACTCAACAATCGTAACGGACATGGTATATAAAAAAGACTATATATAATAATAAAACCGACTTCCAATTTTCAAATAACTTTATTGTGAGTTGCATGTGGTTCCCGGGTAATACCCAGCATTAATATTGAATTGATTGCCATTCCATTAGTTATGGTTCCCATGATATTTAGCTAGTCTAAGTATTGTAATATTGACATTTAATAAAAAACGATTTAAGTAGTTTTACTGTTTTTATTTTGCATTCCGAACATAATTTCGATATACTTTTAGTTCGTATAATCAATTAAAGTCATTAAGACGGGTCGGTTTTCAGTACGGATGTATTGATTCTCTTGCTTTACAATAAATAAGATTATTAACCTACATAACGAGTTGTAATTCGTTTATAATTATAGTATTGTCAATGGTGAACTATACTAAATGGCTATCTACAAATCATGTTAAATCCATAGAGCCGTATAATCTAAATCAAAATTTCCGGACCAAAGCGAGGCATATCCAATTTTATAAAGTGAGAATAGCATTGTTAAAGTCAGTCATAAGATACTGAAAATTTGCGGGTTATTAGTATTAACAGCTATTTTGGTTACATCTGTCTACCCAAACACCAGACTTAGTAGTAAATTAGTAAAAACTTATTTTATTAATATTATATAATAATTCTAAAAAATGTTTAAGTCATTCGCTTAGTACATTTGAGTCATATCATAATTCCATATATACATGAAATGAATTTTATTTTTAATATTTTAAAAATTGCCTTTATTCAATAATCAGAATGTATTTATATAACTTAATATGCCTTATATCTGAAGGATATAAGTTGAAAATGCCGAATTAGTGTCTAAATAAAGCTTTTAAGTCTGAAAAAAGAATGGTCTGTGAAATTTGCGACCTGGAAAAGGGGCTTCCACCCAATGAATTTTATCGGTTTTTCTTAAAAAAACTTATAACATTTATATCATATTGAGTACATAAAACACCAGTTTTAGCCCCCATGCATTCAAGGTTATGCCTCCTGTAAAATTTGTTCTGTGTAGGTTACGTTCTTTTTCCTTTCCATCGTCGATATGGATCCATCAATGTGCAGATTATAACTCCATTAATATATTATACAGATCTCCGTTTTGGAAAGATTCATTTTGATAGTTTTTTTATAAGAATTGATTGTCAGCTAATTGCCATGTTCGGCATCCAGTACTACATCTATGGATTTTTTAAAATCCTACAGCCATGGGATACAAACCAGCCACCTCCGTTTTCAAAACGCCCATCCTAATGTTTCGGCGTACCGCATATATTTTAAAGTATATGGCGTGTATTTCGTGTTTAACATTAAGTTATTAAAATATAATGTACGTATTCGTTATCTTGTGCACAATTTGTGATATTGTAAAGACAAGTCGCTTTTACAACAATGATAATGAGATGCCAACGTTCTTACTAGAAAATAAACAACTGCTACATGTATTTTCTCAATGTCGATAAAACTTTGTTGAATTTAACTGTCATGTTTATTTTGACTGAAACAATATAAATCTATGGTAAATGTCTCTTCCAAAAAGTCAAAGTTTTTCTTTACGAACCCGTGACAGGTGATTTGATGATCGTTTCCTTGTTGGAAGGCAGAGAGCACACGATCCGAAATAATTCGATCATGCTTACGGGAAAGTTTCAAAGTAAATGCTCGATATTGCTATTCCCTGTCCTAGCGTCATGCGTCACTGTGGCTTTTTTTTATTTACGCTTTATTGAATATCGAAGAACTCTTTTTTACAGACAGGCAAGATGGTTGTATAGTTTCAATTCAGGTCGATGAAGCCGATTTAATCCAATAAGGCGTACTTGACTGTCTTCGTGCTATATTGACATTTATACTTATACTTGATCACTTTACATTAATTATTATTGAGTACTGTTCGAAATAACTCAATTTACTTTTACAGATTCAATAAAAATGACTCCCGTTGAATTAATGGATATGAGTAATTGGTTTGTGATGTAACTTAAAACCCAGTGTTTTGTTAATGAAGTTTTTTTCAACATGCTCGCGTTGAAAGTAGAGCATATGGATCTATACAGTTTGAAGATGTCATCTATGAAAGTGGATTATATGGACATGTGTTGACAGATTGTTTTTCATGAAATTTTTTTGTCAGACAGCTTGGCCCAATAGGCATCCAGTCGTGTATTTTAAGATTTTTAAAATTGCAATAAATGTGAGAATCAAACCAGCTTTTTCCGGATGTAAAGAGGGCATACTTAGAACTAGTATACTTAGCAGCGATCGTATTAAACATTCAAAGTATCGATGTTTTGATTTATAAATGATTTGCTAATACACGTGTAATACGAGAGTTCATACGTTGTCTTAAATTCATCCGTTGAATATTATATAATTCCTGGGAATTTTAATGATTGATTTCCCACTATCGGAAACAATATAATAAGCGCATTGCTGCATTGAAATTTATAACAACGCGGTAAATCGAACAAAACTGAATCAAAGCAGTAATAAAGATTCCGAAATGAAGACGAATTCGCCCGATAACCGGCCACGTTTTAACCTCTCTCTATCGGCGGCCTGTAATGGCGTGACCGCCGAATACAAATGATACACTCATGGGATTGTGTTTTCGCCGTTACTTGAATATAAAGTTTTTGAAAAATTTCCAGACGCGAGCTTTTAAGTTTATCTTGATGCTCAAAGCTCTAAAGAAATGTTGAATTGCGGGCCTCGTTTTGAATCGATATTAATTGCGTGACTATGACTTGTGATTAGCGATCGTTAAAAATATAACCTTAATTCTAACGTTTATCTTGTAAAATTATTCACGATTAAAATAAATAAACAAATGATTCGCCATCCACTTACAAAATGCTGCTAAATACAAAAAAATATACTTTATATTGTTTACCTAGGATTATATTTCATAATTATTAATCTCTCCCCGTGTCTTGTTGGTTGTCGAGAAGTTTGCGTGGCGCCTAGCGTCCGGATACTACGGGTTCGATCCTACACTTGCTGGATTTTTTTAAATCCGAAAATGCTCCAGTAGATGCCCATTGCGTTGAGAAAAAAATCAGTTTCAATGGGTGAAAATGTAAGTAATGATAGAAAGCGATATAAATATAATGCTTATTTTAAGCAATAATATTTTGTATAAATTTCTCATTACACTCCCCTACTATAATAATATTCTCATCAGGATTTCTCTTCCCTTATTGTAAAATATTTCCAGGAAATTTTCTCTCTTTTTATTGACAAATATATTAAATCAACGAAATATGTCAAGAACACGTGTCTTAATGTAAGTATGATCACATTCGAATAGGGGAAAAGTTAAAGATGTAAAAAACATATATTATATTGAATAGTTAGAAAAATGTTAACATCGAGGGTTTTAAATGACGCCTCTTACTGAGTATCTTATATTTTTTATATTAGTGTCGTATTTAAATTGAAATGGTTCTGCCACTAAAATTATGTGAATTTGTTTATATTGTTTATCATTAAAAATATTACCGATCGTAATATTAATTAACGTGATAATTATTTATTATTGCATCTGTGGCCAAGTTGGTAAGCGTGATCGTTTTGGAACCGAAGGTGGATTTGAATCCCGCAGCTCTAAAGAGGTCTCAAAGATCAAAAGTGCAGGACAGACTGTCTGGTGGGTTAAACGAGATTGTTTTATAAGTCTCTAGATAAGTGATGAGTCTACATATTGTAGCCCATTAGCAGCGGATGTGTTCCAAACAAATAGTATTGTATTATATAAAGTTATAGTTAGCCATTGTTGCTGATGACCAAGTTAGATAGATCTCGATTGAACTAATTAATCTAAAATCTAGACGGTTATATTTTCATATTATTATTTAGCCATTAATATATTTTAAACGCACAATTATCTAAAACTCGTACGTTTCTTAAAATATTATAACCACTTGAACTAGATATAGATGTAGTATAAAATATCCCCCAGTAGGGTAGGGGCAAGCGTGTGCGCCTAGCGATCGGGGGAATGCGGTTTCTATCTGTCGGATTTTAAAAAAAAAGGACTTAATGCCTATTGGGTTGAGCAATCGTCTGACAAACAGTTCTCGTGAAAAATAATCTGATTCTAATCACATTAAAGAAATCCATATACTGAACTTTCGGAGTGAATATCTTCACACTGTCTCGATTTATGTTCCAGTTTGGGGTCAAATATGGTATAAAATATGTACAATAGTTTTCAGCCTAAATTCCATATCTAGCAAGCATTTTCAGTTGAAATTTTTAGCTAGGCATTATCTGATAGTAAAATAATTTATTTTAATTTATTACCTATGCTGTACATAATCATAAAAAAATATAAATTTTGCAATATGTACATCTAAAATAATCTTGTAACAGCACAGTGAATAAATCTTGCGCGGCTTGTTCTGGTGCAGAGCATTTTTTGCGATACAAAAGCAGAACAAAGTTAACAAAATATCACCATTCTCCTCTATTCTCGTCTGATATGGTACCAAGGATTACTTTTGTACTAGTTTCAATAGACTCATTCCGCTTTCAGTGGAAAGAAAAAGAAAGCATTTTTTGAATGAAAGAACCACGATAGTATACAATTTATTTGATGGCGGTGAATACGGGTTGCGATACAAGGGATAAAATGCTTGGCAATATTTGCGAATGTCCATTAAAAAATCACAGGTAGCCGATGGCGCTGATTGTGTGTGCAGAATTTGTACACATATCAAATTGAAATGTGAATAATGCGGTAAAGAAAACCTTTTACATTTAGTACTCGAATCACGTGATTTAACTCATTTTAAATGTTGTCATGTATGTCGGGAATCACGTAACTTGAGTAAAACGCTTGTGCTTAAATATACGGGCTTAAGTTTTTAGCTCGCGTGTAATAATATTATATAAAGTTACTTTACGAGATTATGATTTCTCGTTTTTTTAGCTCACCTAATGCGTATTCGTTCTGAAATTTTATTTCATCGGTACCTTCTCTACAGTTTTGTTTTAAATCTCGTAAGTCGATATGGCGTAACACGGGGTACTTATACAGTCTCAGATAATAATTTAAATTTAAAACTTAAAGTTTGCGAAATTTCATGATGAGCTAGGTCTTATCTCAACACGGCTTCCTATAAATAAGGATTGGAGGAATCACGCTTACTGTAGTGTGCGCCGACCAAGATCTTGAGAAGTTGCTTCTAAGAAACTTGTGGAACTTTTAATATCGTGTTCGTTACGTTACTGTATACGCCCGCATAGTGGGTGTTTCATATGTAGCTGATTGTGATGGGAAAGCAATTATTTTGTATTTTTAGTACAAAGTAATGCTAAAGTTTGTCTGTCCGGTAGCCGAGACATTAGCGTTCATAGCCGGAGCTTTTGGACTTAATTCTCCATCTGCAGGATTAAAAAGAAACTAATGATGCAAAATTGGATTCGCTTGATAAAAATCTGAAAATATGAGTCTCCACAATACGGATATCTGGAGTGGCCACACAGCTGGTATGGTTAAAAAAATAACAAAACTCTTCAGACGTGTTAGTTTATATGTTGCTGTTTTTGTATAAGACGATCTTTAAAATGCACGTGCCACATAATCGCAATTATTTTAAGAGACTAGTGGATGGATGGTGGTCGTGCATAATTTAATTTAATTCCCCGTATGATTTGAAAAGTTGCGACGGTCGAGTGGTGTTTTAAATATTAACACACGCACTCTCTAGTTTTCGATTAGTTTATCATCTCCACATGTCGTTTAATCACCCCATTATTATTAACCCGCCCAAAGCGGCTCTTCGTACCCGTCGCTGCACTCGACATTATGTAGTCAAGTGACATAACGCGGAATGATGCAACTGAAACTCTACGCAATCTACTAACACGTGTGGGGCTTTAACCACTGTACTACCGTTGCCATTGGGTTCAAATGCACTATGAGAGACATTAATCTAACTCAAAAATATATATTACATCAGGCGAAAATCTCTTTTCTCATCAATGTACGACATTGTCCGGCTTTAACCGATAAAAGAGTATTTGTACTCATATGAGTACAGACTTAATTCTGTGTACGGCCGTATATCGCCGGAATTAGGATTTCCGACTAAAATATAGTTAGTTTCAATAAATATTAGATACTTTTGTATACACTTTCGAAAAAGATATTATCACATATACCTACTGATATCTATCAAAATGAAATGTGCTACGAAAAAACTGACTCTTCAATGTGTAATTAACCCAATATATTTTAAGAGTAATCATTCATACTCAAGTATACACCATCCTATTTCTTAACCCAGTAACAATAACAGTGGGCTAATTTTTATGCACATGTTTTAAACACAAAAATCTTTCACTTTTATCAATTCAACTAATATCGTAAAATCAGTTAAATTCATATGCCATTTTTTTAACAATACTCTTCTATTTCCAAACAACGAATAAAATAAACTGAAAAGTTATTACAAATTGGTAAGAATGTGTATAACATTTCCACATGTGGCAGCTTCCATTTCAGAATCAAAGGAGTACTTGAGATCAAAATTTGAACCCATATGACTGATTTATGTGACATTACATGTGTTTCTGTAAACAGCAATTTAAATAATCGTTCATTTCTTTACAAACATCATAATTGTCGAATGAGGGTAAGGGAATTTTTTTATGCTGAAGTTAACTTTTTTTAATCATTTTTTTCGTATTTTTTCTAATCTAAAAATGTATGATATGATTGTAATGATAATTGATATACTATTGACTTCCACACATAATGTACGTCCAGTATTATAAGCAAAGGTTTAAGGAGCTTCTTATGATATTTCCGTCGCTTTGGAGAACGCTCGCTCGTTACGTCACATAATACAATCCCACAATGATTGTGGTGTTACGGAAACTGGTATAATACACCGGTGATATAACGCTGGAGGATTTATTTTATTTTATTACGAAACTTTCATCTGCTAGTAATATTCGATATTGATTGTGCTAATATAAATTGAGGAATTTGTGCAGGTAAAGCTAATTTTTAGACCTTCCAAGACACATAATTAAGTCAGCTGTAGTTAGATTTAGTTCGTTAGGAATTCTATACTTCATGCTTACTTACTAGTCATTAACCTCTATTATTTCTTGCTATAATATATAAAAAAACATGAATGTACAAAATCCGAGAAAGCTTGCCTGTAGCAAGTAAGGAACAGTTTTATTAAAATTTTGTTATTATTAAATTTTGATAATCAAACTGATATCTGACAAGTCAAGACTAACTAATCAAGCGTCGTCCAATGTTATTGATATTTATTTTTTACCATGCTCGTTCCGAAAGTGGAGCATATGGATTTACACAGTGTAAAGATTTCCGTTACGAAAGTTAAATATATGTATCTGTATCTTCGCAGTATGAAGACATATCTTGACAAATTATTTTTCACAAGATAATTTACAATAGATATTTTTTACCACGTTTGCATGGAACGTGGAGCATAGGATCTACACATTTTGAAGATATCCGCTTCGAAAGCGGAGTATATAAATCTTACACCGACATCCAATTCTAAATTTTTGGATCGTTTTCTAAATCCGACAGATGTTGAAATCAGTGCAGCATTTTTGAAGTTCTTTGAAAATTCGGCTGGTGTAGGAATCGAATCCGCATTCCTTGGATGCGAGTTGCGTACGCTAATCTTTAGGCTACCGATGAGATTGTTATTATATTCCGGAACATTTGAATTCATACACGTGTATTTGGGTAGTATATTTAGCTATTTTAACTTAAAATTAATTTCGCCTATCACAATTAATTGATTATTATTATATTATGTATTGTTAAATGAAGCTAAAAATAAATATGCTTGTATTATATTTTTTGGGATTTATATTTTAATGAAAAACTGCAGGATGCACGGTATAAATGTGCAAAGAATTAATAATGTTTTTTAATTATGTGATGAAGTATTGCTACAGGTTAAAATTTCATAAATCTTATGTTGCAATTATAAATTGTATAGCTAATCCCAGAAGTCATTGAACTTAAGTATTTTCATCACAGCAGCCCGCTTCTCATATTATAGCTCTGATTTGAAATTAACTATTTACACATTGAAAACTTCTCCACACCCGTCTCGGTGATGTAGCTCGAGTAAGACACACTTGCTTTGTTAGTTTCGTAAAATTTAGTACAATCCTGAGACAACTAGTAAATATGTATTTATAATATTAGGGATTGCAGTCTCGGTATACCGATAATACGTTGTATTATTTCCCGGGAATTTTTGACATGTCTGCTTCAAACTTGGATTATATGGATGTATACAGTGTAGACATGTTTACTCCATAAGTATATGAATCTCCGCAATTAGAAGATATTTTTTTTCACGAAATTTGCTCGTCAGATAATTGCTCTATTCAATGACGATCTAGTCCTGCATTTTTCGATTTTTAAAATTCGCCAGCTGTGGGAATCGTATCAGCAATATCCGGCTCCGAAGAACGCACTGTAACCATTCGTTTATCGGGGAGACTATTATTTATGTTATTAATAATAACCTAAACTAACTAATAAATATATAAAATTATATTACTATAAAGTTACCAGAGAACCAAATATGAGACGGGAATTTTCAAAATGAACTTATTCCTTTATGCCAAAATGTGAAAGAGATTTCGAATGAGTATTTTTTGTATAAAAAATAACGATTTAGCATGCAAACCAGTAGAAAAAATCAATTGTGGTTATTTTATATAAAAATTCTGGTTCAAAATGTTCTCTTTAAAATTTTGAAATGGTGGAATAAGTTCACTTTGGAAATACACCCCTCATACATATTCGCAGAGTGAAGACAAAAGTAATAGAAAAATGAAAATGCGGAAGTTGTATCGTAATTTAGTAATATTTATTTTTGCGTATACTTTTACAAACAGTTAATTGAATAAGTTATGAGAGGGAAACTATAAGGGCGACTCCTACCCACAGCGCGGCACTGATGTAGAACTTATGAGTCTAAAGAGTTCCGTCTCGTAAAAAAATATACGAAATAAAAATATGCGTGCTAAGTTTACTTAGTATCTACATTTCCATCTAAAACGTACAACAAGACATTACTTTTACAATTAACTAATTACACGTGCAAATTGTGTTAACATTTTGAATAATTTGTTCGTTAAAAGATTTTCCTCATTTTACTAAGAAAGAAATATTTTTAGCACGATTTCTTTTCACGAAGAAAAATAAATATTTTTAAGAACCTGTACATATAACAACTTTAGGGTTACGAATATCACTGTAAATCTATGAAGAACGTAAAATTAAACGTTATAAAAATTTAAGATAATTAACTACTAGAAAAAAACATTTTTCAATGGCTTAGATATTTGTAGCATATGGAGAATTGGTAGTCTGACAATTACAGTATATTTTACCGTGACGATTTCCTCAACAGATATATTATTGTCAGGATAATGAGACTTGTATGCAGTCCTGCATTTACTCATTTATAAAAATCTGGTAGGTGTAGGAATCGAACCCGCATTCCCTGGAATCGTAGCTACTGTTATCCGAGATGTAAGCGTACCCGCTTCGGTATCGGAGGTTGCGAGTTAGAACCCCGCACATCCAGGATTTGCTGCACCCTCTACTGACATTTATGGGAGATGCAAATTAATTCTATTTGTGAACTAACGCTCCTTCCAAAACTGATGTAAAAAAATGAAGTGAGCTGGTACGTATACTACTGCACCAAAATACACCATGCTGGTACTCATTTTATGCATAATTTTACGCTCTATAACTTATTACTGAACAAAGTTTTTGATTTGATGCGTCGTTTTTTAATTATTTTGTGAAAAATAAAAAACGCCCCATTTTAGGCTACCTTTATCTACCTGGCTAATTAAGCTCACCTCAACGGGAAGGGGGGGGGTGGGGGACTTAGGATAATCATACTAGGCCATACTGATTAAAAACATAAAACATTTACCCTGAATTTAATTCGTTTCAACTACCCTGCTCCAACTATCTGCACAATTAACCAACAAGTCTTGTCTTGTCAAAATTTTCACATTCATGTATGTTTTGTTTTTATCCGTATAATAAGATTTTTATCCGTAGAATCAATGTGTATCTATATATTTCACTTTAAGGTTGGATTAGCGGACTATGAAAGTTAAATACAGAATCAAACTATGCAACTAAGTTCTACCGAGTAAGTTTTATTTCGATTAAGAAATATTTTTATCCGAGAGGGCCACGGGTGTACTTCATAAATGTATTTTGGTAGCTTCCCTTCTTTTTTTATAAGCTTTTATTTAGTTCTGCTTTCAAGATTCCACACCTCTTATTAACATTTTAATTACATCTTAGCTAATGAATAACACTCAATTCACGTAAAAAAATGTTTACATTACAAGCCCCGAACACTCCCTTTTTAAGGCAGACGGTAATAAAATGTAAGCAATCTCGATGCTGTATTTTTATCAAATATCAATTTTCTTTGAAGATTTATTTTTTTACATTACTTTAGTAAGTTGAGATTTTAATAATAAACGATAAAATGAAGGCAATCGGTAGATGACAGATGTACTACAAATTCTTGCCATTTCAGACATCCCAAAATGAGATTATTGATATCTGATATCAGATTTTATTTATAAATTGTTATCATCTTCTAAGAGTAAAGAAATGTAATAATGATAATAAGATTTAATGCTTATTCTGATAACGTTACACGAAATACGATAAACATCTTTTATGTGATATTACACAAATTGATATTGTTTTTTTTTGCGAGATGGGCTTTTTTTTTTTACATATTTTAGTTTTTTTTTGTTGTAAATTTTATAACTTTATATTGTTCGTCGAAAGTGTTTGGCCACTAAATGCTATTACTAGTATGTATTCGGCGGAGTTACGGGATGCAGGTATGAACTGAGAACCGGCAAGAATACTGGCGGGCGACAAGGAATCTTGGAGGTGGTATGTAGTGTCCATATGCTCCGCTTAGAGAGCGGATATTTAGCGCTCTTCCAGGACATCGAAAAACGATCGGATTGGTAAACGGGCAGATCAGGTTTAAGACTCGAGGCATCCACGATATGTGGCTGAGCCATGTCCAGCGTCGCAGCTTAACTTTGTTAGTAATTTTGATGCATGGTGATAATAAATCTGACTTACATTATTTTTTATAGCTAAAACCTTTTTGACGTGGAATTACAGTCCCGATGGTTGATATGAAATAAAATCCTGATTGATTTTAGATTATTTATGTAATATAATCCATGTTCGTTTTTTATTACTCTTATTTATTATCGCACAATATTTGTGTCCTATAATAATTAGGCTTGTCCATCTTTATTGGGAGCTTAAAAAAAGTTTGCGAAAATATCAGAAAACTAATGATTTCATGACCCTCCCACAATCCCACTCGACGTCCAACTTGGGCTTATCGATCATCTCTGACATTCTTCGATGTTATTTGCTAGAAAAAAAATTGATGTATCAGTTTTTAGTTTGAATAAAAATAAAGTTTAGACATTATTTATCATAGTAATGAGTTTTACCTCGTTGTGATTTGATTAGTATCATTTAAAGAGAACGCTTTTATGTATAAATATATATCTAGCGAAGCTTATTCAGTTTTGTAATATATTATAAATCTCCCTGGTAGTTTAGAAATTAACGCATGTGCTCCGCATTCGAGGAATGCGGGTTCGATTCTCACATCTGCTGTTTTTAAAGGTTCAAATTATCAAAACAAAAAAATTATACTGACAGTGTTAATATTGTCTCTGGATTATACTATGTTTACTAACTACAAAGTCAGATTAAACCGGTCAAATAGGAAGTAGGCGGATAATGTTTGACAATTAATTCTTATCGTATTTCCGAGCGTCGTTAATGCTTACGTGTTTATTGGTGGGAACTGTCCATTGTATAATATTATTTCTTAGTACTTCTTGTAAAGTGTGACGTGCTTCTTTTACGTTTCTAAGCATTCTTAATGCAAACGAAAAACATGTATCCTCTTCCAATAAAGCATTTGGAATGAGATCCAATTTATTATAGTATACACAGTAATGCGCGTTATCATAGATTCACGATATCTGAAAGGTGCACATTTATTTATCAGCCGTTACTGATTAAACATTACTTTTTTACGGAGCAAATAATATGACAAGGCTTCATTCTATATTAACATTCTAAATGTTATTTCTAGGTCGACTGTATCATTTTCAACTTTCAGATGGTTGGGTGATCCACCGATTTTTTCCGAGTATTTGCTTTCAGTTGGTCACGGCTGATAATCAACAAGAGACTAAACTTGTATTAAAATATTTCTTAAATGAGTATCATGAGTAACATCTTGCCTGAAAATAAGAAAGTGGATGAACTTATTGTCTTTTTTTGACATTTTCATAATTTTAGATACTTAGTTGATTATAAAAGAACAGCATGCTTCGGAAGTATAAACAACTTGTTTTTATTGACTATTCTAATAATAACAAAATACATTCGTAAAACTGATTTTTACCCGGCTTTAACGGACACCACCTCACCACAATTAATCCGCTATATAGAGTCTCTACCAACGTTCCCTCTAAAGTGTGCGCATGTGCGGCCGCACATCTGTCAAAAATTTCCTGCACACATGTCAAAGAAAGGAACTTGTAACCATATTTTTGTTTTGTGTAATAATATATTTCATGATAGGGTCTATAAATAACCTACATATTGGAAAATGTAATACATATATGATTTCGTGGTACATTATTTTGACTACTTAATTTTACCAATGCATATTTGCACACTCGCCTTTTTTTTCTTGCACACATAATGGCCCGCACACATCAGTTGATGGCCCGCATAACAACGAAAAAATTAGAGGGAACGTTGGTCTGTACTGTAATGTAAATACAACAAATATAACAACTATTTGTGATTCACCTTTATAATAATTTCATACATTGTTTGAAAATAGTTGTTTGAAAGATATAAAAAATAAGCGCTTGTACCTGCGAGTGTAATTTCGATTTTTCTAACATCAAGGCAAAGTGTATTGCACTAATTTAACGTATAGTAATGGAATGTGATTGTAGTGCTACCACTTTATCGTGTATTTATTAAAACTCTTTCGTTTCCATTATAGTTAGATGGCGTGTATTATTTTTGAAATGGTATGTTATATGAAGACCGTTTATCAGGTATCGTAATTGCACTAATATTAGAGAAAATAATACGTTCGCGTATTGCGTACAAAAGTGGAGTATGAGTATAAGAAACATAATTTTACACTAGAAGATTGTACTGTAACTATCGAATATAAGTGCTTCTAGAACAATAATAATTACGTAGCTATTCGTACATAGTCGCTTCACGGTCTATTGACCTGGGCTTCTCAAAAATTTTCATTGGCGATACCTTTAATAAATTGATACGCGACTATTTACTCAATACTGTAAATACAATTGTTACTGTTTTTTTGAAGTTTGAACTTTAATAGAATGAGAATTGTAACTATATAAAACGTTAGCAAAACACTGAATGTGTCCTCTGTTAATCCGGTGTTAATCAAGCGAAATTTGAAGCTCTGATATGGTAAAACGGAAATGTCCCAATAGTCAATACAAATTCACTGACCACTTCAGTAGCCAATTTATTACAGGCCACGGTGGTTTTGCCGCTAAGCT
>JAGVSQ010006826.1:0-15920 GCA_022683975.1 Rhyacophila evoluta | reverse complement strand
TGATTTTAAATTCTGAATTATTTAAAACTGGTAAACTTCCATATGTGAATATATGCTTCACATATGGAAGTTTACCAGTTTTAAATAATTCAGAATTTAAAATTTATTATAATTCAAAGTTTTTTACTTTTCATACCGGGAGAAATAATTGATGCAATTATGCATGTCTAGCTTCATAATAAACTTTAATAGAATATCGTCACCAATACTGCAGGAACACTTATCTTGAATTTTTGGTTTAAGTCACTTTGTAAAATATTGTTTTATTTTCTGCAATCTCTTGTATTATTGGCACATTAATAATTTGTACACGTTTTATTAACTTATGTGTTAGTGCAAAAATGCATTAATAATACAAGAGATTTAAAAAAATAAAACTATACTTTACAAAGTGACTTAAACATAAATCAATATTGGCGACGATATTGTGAAGACGCTCAAGACATTGACTGCATCGGTCACTCTAACGCTCTTCAGATTATGTTATAATATGCAGCATGTAATTAAAAAGCGTACTGTCTTAAAGTCTAGAAAAATCGAATTTCGATACGTATTAATCATTTAAAAAAACGCTGATTCTCTTCTGTAAACTTTACTCCTTGCTGACATGAAAAAAACCAACAACATCTCATGATTTTTACTGAAGCATGCACATAGTTAACGAGTATAGAAATATCATCCAAGCTTTGTCATGTAAACTTTTAGAGTCGCGTCAGTTGTCTATGCTTAAACACCTTTTCCGATTCAATGAACACGTAGGCTACAATCATTCCGCTTTCCTTCTTGCTTAAATATTATTAAGCACTATATTATCCTCATAGGCAATATTTTCAGTTGAATGGAGCCACTGGATCTTAATTATTCAAAGCACATCAAATTCACTAATATGATAAAAAAAAGTTTAACGATTACAGAAAATACATTGAAAATTTGATTAAAGCAAATTGACTAAAAGAAAAACGTAATCACTTGGCGAACCCTGCGAGAGAAAAACTTCGAAGCGAGAAATTTGCCGTTGGAATTAAAGAAACAATGGATTACGTAGGAAGTGCTTTTTTGACTGAAACCAGGTTAATGTTTTTATAGAGTAGTTGTTTTGAATATCCATTGAAACTGATATTACTGCAATGGATAGGTAACTGAAAATAATCGATAACTTGATACGGGTAGACGCCACTTCAAAGGACTTGGCGTGCTTATGTGCAACACACAGTCAACCTGTGGATCCCTCATGAGATTCTACGGCTTATATTTTAGCTTTACAAGTCGACATCAATGATACTTCTGATTGCTCATTCAGCGTTTTACGAATCCTGTAAATTAAGCAAATTGTTGATTGAATTTTTCTTGCGCCCCCCTTTGACAACTTATTGATTTTTACTCAGATGTTTTGTTATTGATACGGAAGATTTTCTCTTCGGAACGTGTTCAAGGAGGATAATAACTGCGCAGGACTGGAGCGTGTAGACACGACGAAGAGGGAGGCGTATTATAGTATGCAGTGGAAGAAAATGACACGGATTCATTTAATGACAACTGTTTATATTCAATAATAATTTACAAATATGTTTTTTAAATTAATGCGCATATCAATGAAAACTATTATTTTTAACCTGCTATTGAAGACATCATATTGGAAGAAAAAAGCTAGTTGTGTGACATCACGAAAATACACGGATATCGATGTTGGTAATATGTCTGGAGCTTCATTTCGGCATTACGTGAGAATAAAAGTGGTCGTTCGTCAACCGCACATAATCGCGATTAGCAATTTTCCGTAAAGTGTATTAATGATAATGGCATTACACGGACTTCCGCCGTGCCAGTAATAGCCAAACCGTAGAAAGTTTGACTTTAAGTATCTTTATAATGATATCGCACAAGGAAAGATTACTGATAAATGGGTAAATAATTGCAATTATAAATATGTCGAAATCGACAAATAATAACCACACGATAACATGTGATTGTCATTACGTTATAATATGTTATAATATCTTCATCATCCTCGTGTGATGCAATTTACCAGTGAAAGATCACTCAATAATGGCTTTCATTTTTTTAAATTTTATTTTACACGTTACGAATGTTAAAAATTATAAAATCAAGGCATTTGCAACATATAATAGATGCAAAAAAGTTTAAATCTATTATGCAAAAAACATATAAGAAGTAAAATTCATATCGCTTGACAAAATTAACCATTAAAAATAACAAGTAATACATAATCTAAAGATAGTGAGTAGGCAAGTCCAATTTTAGACATCTATAAAATATCGTCAATCGATATTCACCTCACTTAGGCGGACGATATCAACAACTGAGGTGATTTTATTCAGATCATATGGTCCTCCAATATGTGAGGTACCAGATGAGCTGAGTGATGCTTCATTAATATTATTGTATTATCCTTAATGCACACCTTCCTTTGAATGTTTAACTATGTATATTGATGAGTTACTTACTCATTATCGGTTTACTTTGATGTGTAACGCCATTGATGTTTGAAGATTATGCTTTATTTATATAGAATAAAGTACTGACTTGTAACTGTCAGTCTTGTTACTACGAATAACGGATTTTCTACAAAAGCTTAAAGCAAAAAAAATATTTGGAATGGAAAAAGACTATGAGAACCAATGATTATGCAGTATCGCGTGGCTTGTGACGTCAGAAAGTCCGAGGTTTCCGTAGAAGCGACTATCAAAAGTGGCACACCCTTTCATGTTGTGGCAAATTCTGGCCGTCGCCGACATAGACGCGCTATCAGTACCAAATCTAGGCATTTTCATAAAAAATAATGTATCGGATTTTATCATTTCGATTCTTGGAATGTGTTTACTTACTTATTTTTTCTTTATTAAAAAAATATACGTATCTATTAACGGTTAAAAATTAACCCGGATGTAGCCTGGAATTGTCAGGATTTTTGCAATTCATTTTATTCAAAAGTATAAAAACTTATCAGCGTTTTTAATTTATATGCTATTCATAAATAATCATTAAGTGTCTTTGATTCCGCGTGTTATTTGTAAATATTTGAAACAATGGCCAACCTGAAAACAATATATGATGAAGATAATGTTCAACCTAATCTCTATGGCTCGGCTACATATTACGGATGCCTCGAGACAGTTCTAACCTAACAGACCCATTCTTCAAGCCTATCAGTATTCGGCATCCTGGAAGGCCACTAAGTACTATCTACATCTACAGAATATATCGGTGGATTCACAAGATGCAGATATGACCTGGGAGTATCCAAGAAAACTGACGGAAACATGGGTCCTTAGAGGCAACGTGTGGTGTGCATATGATCCACATAGGAAACGGATGTGGAAAAAGAAGGAGAAGTATACCAATATACCTTCTCTGTATAGTTAATCATTAATGACACAATATTTACAAACTAATTTGAAGAAAATAGTTTTTTTGTGGCTCTTTAAACATGAACAGGATATGTTATATGAACATACTGATTTATGAACAGGATATGTTATTCTGTACATATATCTACTTTTCATATGGTAGGTACTCAAAAATAATAAATGAAAAGTATGTTAGATCATTCAACTGATAATACTGAACAGTATACAAAAATAGATGCGAACAGTTAGAAATTAACAACTGTATATGAAAACTTTGTTTTTGATCAGTTAAGATGATCTTTTTTTGTATTTCAATAAAGATTTCTGAATTAGTTGAGGAAAATATTAGTAAAAATGAAGAAAGAATGTATTGCAATTTCCCTTTTATTAAAATTCACACAGTTAACAAAATATGAGTACGTGATATATAGTGTTCTCTTCCGGTGTCACCAGGTCCTCATTGCCGATAATATATATACATATATAAATTTAGAATGAAAAAATTAGCATAATGTGTTTTGGTTAAATTATATTGGCCATTTTTTATTAAATTGATCAGTGTTGATTAATACAATATTATCCGAATATGCTCGTCAAATCACCCTTTGAAAGGGGGAATTGACGAGCACAGTGTGCGACTCGCTTAGTATAATATTTACGGCATTAATTACATCTTGGATGAATCAGCTGATATTTCGCGAACTAAAATTAGAAAAAACATAGAATTATTTTACTGAAAACATGAGTTTATATTGTAGCATTGTGACGAGTTTTACTCCAATGTAGATATATTTCTGAGTAGGGCCCTTAACGTGTCTATATTTTAATAGTGTATAGCCTGCGATACGAAAATAAATATAACGGTTAATAATAGTAACATAACTATAGATACATGCAGACTGGTGACAGTAGATCGATGACATATTATGCCACAATATAGCCGCATCATGTGGCTTCATGACATGCGACGTGATATCACGTGAATAACGTCATGTGTTGTGGATACTACATAAACCATAATAATATATGATGCAATCAATGAAAATCAAAATTGAGAAAGACGTATATAATTTAGGAAATCAATGCTTTTTTGCGGAAACGCCTATAAAATTACACACTTTTTTTCTAGGCAAATAGTAAAAATAGCTTTCTGCCATTTCAGTAAGAAACACTAATTTGTTTTAAATGTAATGTCTACCAACTTACAGGATACTTTTCGAATGTATTTCTTTCATATCAGTCAATTACATATTCTATTTTTGAAAATTCAAAATTACAATAATCATAGACTGAATACTGTGTACAGTATCAAGTAACCCTAGTTGTGAATTTAGTATTTTTTTTTCTTTTGGGGTTTCAGTGTATAATTTATAAATTTGATATTTTATAAAAACGACAATTCTTCCGGTATTTTAATAAATGCTGCAAGAAATTGAATAAAATTTTGTTAGTATACTTAGTTTCCTTTCCGATTTATTCAAACCTTATATAATTGTAAAGTATCTAAATTAGTCTTCAAATAACTTTGATATTTTGGTATTTTTAGCTTTCACTAGCAAGTACCGTTTTTCCTAACGATGAAAACAAGTCAGTAGCCGGCATTATGTGTGTGTTTCTTTTCTAAAAAGAGCCAGCAATTACCGCAGGCACGAGCATCGCGACGCTAATTTGGAGGTTTTTAGCCTTACAATCATCGTCCATTAGCCCGTATATTTTTTGCCAACATTAGCATTTTTATTTGTCAGTTATTTAGTGAAACGAATTTCACGCCAATTTAGACGCAGAACAACAAATATTACTGGTTCAATTTTATGGCAATACCGGTAAAAATTAATAATATTTTTTTAGTTGCATTATATGGATTCACTTTTCTCAAATCAATTGGGAAATTCTGACAAAGTACAGATTAATTCGGCATCCTTCATTCAAAATATTTACACTGTGTATTATATTAACCAAATGCACGATTTACTAATTTCGTCATAGTAATATTTGTTTGAGCCAAATCACCCTTTGGGCTAATTTGAGTTAGACTCATTTTCGAAATTCATAGGAATAACCAGGTCAATTATTTTAATAGTTTAAAATTAACTATTTTTCGAGATATGACTATTAAATATTTATTTATAACAAAGGCTCTAAATTTCAAACTTTCAAGTGCATTTTTCTCGAAACTATGTGATTGTGACTTGATGATATTTTACGCATATCTTCTTGATATTATGTTTACGTAATCATAAATTTCTGGTTAGCGAGATTTATGTTTTTGAATTAAAAAAAAACATGTCTCCAAGTTTCTAAAATGCCGCAGTATAATATTAAGTCGACTATCGCATGAGCTTCTTTGAAAATAAGATGTCTTTATGTCTGATATTAAAATACAAATTCCTGGTATTTTTTTCTCTTATCATTAACACTTCAAAACGGGTTTCATTATTTGTTACAGGCAGTATTGAGTGCTAATATATTACTTCCAAATAATTCACATTAAGTGCATCTAATTTATTGAATAAACAAATCAATGCAAAAATCACAAGTATTTTATATTATAAATTGACTTTAAAATTTGTGTTTATCAATGTTTTCTGATATTGATTTGAATTATTAGTTGAGTTATCATTTATCATTATTACTTCAGTGCATTTATAATTGCGGTCTTGACATTTGTGTGTTGATGGAGATGGATCTATCATTGTTTTTTTTCTCTATGAAACTACAATTAAATTCAATTATTTGTAATTTATTCACTTGTAGATAATCTGTTTAAGAGTCAATCGTAAAACTAAGTTAAGGTCAACAGAAACACACTGAAACATCGTATAGATTTTATGAAATATACTAAATATCATTAAAATAATAAAAATAAAAAATAAGTCATCTAAAATGATTGTAGATTCATTTAGCTGAAAGTCATGTTGGATCACGTCCTTCTGGATTTTATAAAAAAATCCCTTACGTTTATAGTATCTTTGCTATTATGAATTATTCTGTTAAATGATGAAATAATGCATCTGTTAAATTTGACATGCACACTCGAACTTCATACATTATTTAACAATTATGAAATAGTATTTAATATTTATGCATAATAAAAGTAATGTACCTATATCGTGAAATATTAACCACTGTTTACACTTTGATAACATGAGGTATTAAAAAAATATTGTGTGATACATACATTGTAATTCTTGCATGTGTTATTATTTTATAAATTATATAATATTAATCAATACTCTGACTGTTAGTTAAAACAATGCAATTTTTTTTTAAACTTCTAGTCATATGCAAGTATTGACATCTAAAGGCTTTACAAACCTGGATGTTAGCAGAATATCTTACATATTATTATATTTGTGGGTACTATATACAAATCGAAATTGGATTTGATTTCCACCATGATTTTAATTTGACTTCGTCTAGGAGAAATCTAGGAGAAATCTGGTAGTGCAATTAGTCCTTAATAAGACATTGCTCAAACGTATATACATAACGCTTGTATTACTCAAATTACGCCTAGTTAAAACCAGTTGTCAGGACAAGGTGGGTGATGGAAGGTTGATAAAAAGTCATACAATGTCAATCAGGGCGTATGTTAATTTGATTTATTAAATTGTCCGGCATATTTATTTACTATTCCACATAAAAAAATATTTACGTACCGAAATTTCAAAGGAATCTTTGATGTTCTAAACAAATTGTAGTATGTTTACGTTTTAGGTAAGCACGGAAATTTTTTCATCAATTTTAAATCACGATAATTAATTTTCCGTAAGTACGCCATGTGAAATTGACGAGTGAATCAGTGCTTATTGCTGTTTTAACCACATTGATTGATGAATGATGACAGGTGCTAGTCAACTACTTTATTAATGTTTATCTTTCAGATCATTCGTCGACATATTTTGCAATTTTATGGAGTGTTTAGTACGTAAACGTACTTCTGTTTGTTTTCATATTGAATTGTTGATAAATCAGTCGCAATTTATTGTTATTTCAAACGCCGTTAACGATTTTTTCAAAATAATAAAAAAAAATGTCGTTTGAATATAACTTGATATTTGTTTTTATTGTAAAACGCTTTAAAAAACAACATGGCTTTTATCGTCATATTTGGAGAGAATTAAATCCGCCTATAAAACAAGTTTGCAAAAGATTTCATGCATTACTGATAATCTTCATGGGATCTATGATTTTTTGATTTGATAAGAGGGCTCAACTTTCGCATTAAACATTTTTCGGAACAAGCTTTGAATATACATTATGCAATAAGATTCACGTGAGCTATATTGTTATATTTTACTGCATTTTGTTGTTGTTAATAAAACAATTGAAGGATTAGGTTACAAGACACTGATCGCAATATGAAAAACTCTATACAAAGATAAAGTTAACATAATAGAGTGACGTAAGTAAATATTCGGGTTTTGTGTGATTTTTTCTGACATTTTAAAAATGGTACTCATTTTCCATTTCAGTCGTCATCCAAAATATTGTGGTTTGATAAAAATACGAATACAATAATGCAGTGCTGATTTCTTATTGAGATTCGTATACGAGGATTCACATCAGTTGATGATTTAAAACATAAAAATTTACAACTCTCAGTTTATTGGGAATAAAAACGATTGTTTATCGTTACATATTTATCAAATTGTGTCAAAAATAAGCTATCCATAAATGCAAATAACTCAATTATCCGTAACTGCCATCATTATTTACAGGGTATACATGTGTTATCTCCAATCGGACATTTTGAATTTATCCGCAGGCTTCTATGATAGCATGTCAAATGAGGTCGTAATTTATAAAATTTTCATAATTAGAAAGAACACTTTTAAATGATACATGATTCAGCTAGCCTGAGATGTTTAGTAATAAATATTCAATATTCGTCGGGAATTTCAGGCTTATTATTACTATACTATTTGATAGTTTCTATATATAATAATATATAAATAAACACACACTACAGAATGCTTAATCAGTTTCGTAGTGTATTTATACAGCATGTTGTAGTTACGAGCGCCATATTTGTTAAATTTAATTTAATTGGCAACCTATACAATATTGGACGAATCAAGGCTAAACAAATAATTATGACATTATAAGGCGAGTCACAAGTGATCCGAAGTCGTCTCTCGAGTTATTCATATCTGCGATTGACACTGTTCGAATATATCTCATAATGTCTTCAATTACCCGAAGGAGAAAAGAGGAACGGAAATATGCCTGAAACGGTTGAAATATGTATAAAAAAGACAACATACCCGGTATTTAAGGGCGAATGATTGAATTCATTATTGCAAATGTAGGTTATATTCGGGTAAGGCCGCGGGCACGATAGATGTCGCGGCGACAGAGCAACGGCGACAAAATTACGGAAACAGAGATGCAAAATTAGGTATAAATATGTGAGTGAGCAAGTGAGCGAGTTGTTGTGACTGCGCGCTGTCGAACTTGCTCACTCACCTTTTTATAGCTATTTTGCATCTCTGTTGATGCGATCGATCTGCTATCTTCCCCGCGGCCTAATACTGTTTATAAGGATGAGGAAAAATAATGAAGGGATGCATCAATCATTCGTAAATATGGTAAGTATTTAAAATATGAGTTGATTCGCAACTATTTAAGCCCAACACTTTCAATCAACAATAATTTTATTTCGTAAAACGTTTTAGTGTTTAATACGCATATGTCTACCTACGTATTGCCTCCGCAAGGCAGTTGTTCACCTTGAAAATAAAAATATGTTGTCTTTCATGATGTCGTGACATGAGAACAATCCAGGTATTTTTGAGAATATTAATTTATTTCGTCTGCGCCACGACTTGTGTATTTACGTGTACATATTACCTTGTTTTCAATTCAACTCATTTATTTGACATATTGTAATTATTGCCACAAGGTGACACGAATACATTTTGGATTGAAGAATACATGAAAATTATAACATGACGTATATAAAAAGAAAAAATGTAATCGACAGAATTGTCTCTGGTTAGTCGGATAAATTATATCGCAAGTATATGTATAATGACACAAGCCAATACTAATAAATATTACGCCATATTTTGCGACCAACAGGAATTACGTTACAGTTGGTTTAGTTAATTACAGTTGACCAGGAATTGCTGGAATATTATATACAACTTCATTTCTATTAATATTATTTAAAAAAACTGTTGTAAAAGTCTTTCTGATTCATGAAGAATTATATAATAAAATGCACTGCAGAAATCGCTATCGTGCATTTAATTTAAACAACACACAACTAAATGTGCAAGATTAATTATTTTTTATTAAAATTATCAAAAATCAAATAGGAAATATTTGACAAGTCAACTTTTAATAATTCAGTGTTGCAATATTACCATATCAAATAATATACGAGTTTAATGAAACAATTTCAAATGGTATTCCATATTATTTATATCATAAATTAGAAGCACTAAGTCAGACTATTGATATGCATGAGTCTACAGAGCATGTTATTCGTGCAATTATAAATCAGGTTCTTTCCTTGTGTTATTGAGATTACGTGATCTGGAAAAGGCCAAATATGCTAATCTTTATAATTTGCGCCACCAACTCGATTACCTTGAATTCAGTCTCGCAGTACAAAGGCGGCTATTAATGAAAAAAAGTACAATTAGTGATGTCCGATTATTGTGTTATAGCAGTAATTCGTAAAAAATAAATAATAACTCTAAGTATTTAGTAATAAAAAATGCATACAAGAATAAATGCATTGTAGTGCAACTACTTTGGAGTTGGCGTAGTAGTCCTGTGGTGAATTTATTTTATGTTTGATTGTTTGTGAAACGAAGAGAGGTGCAGGCAGTATATTAGGCTTCATCGCAATACGTTGTACAAGTTCGCTTCATTGAATTCAAAAAAACCATGTATAAAAATCGTTTTTTTTTAATTCGCCTGTTTTGCCTGGAAGAATTTTATTATTATTAAGATTGTTCTCTGTATAACTAATGAGAGTCGTTCATTCTGTTAATCTACAAAACGCAAAATTTTTATTCATATTAAATTTAAGCAACATTAAATACAATAATAGTATGTAACCGTTCTAAATGCAGTTTTACCGAGAACTGCTTGTTCGATTAATAAAATTTACGGTTTTTTGGTATATATAATTATAAATGTCATTATGATATAACTGAACTTTTGTCTTATTCGTCTAAATGAAATTTTGATAGTGTGCTTAAAACGAATTTATTTTGAGTCTTGACGCTATCGATTATCGTGTATAATGTTCCTTATAATCCACAGTTAAATGTAAAAACTGTTGATATGATGCAACGAGGGATAATTTTCAAGTTTAAAAAAAAAAAATATGTGAAACTACTCAGTACAAAAATTCGATTAGTGAGATATTTTCATGTTTTATATATGTGCCCATTAAAATGTTTGTAGCGAACACCTTGTTAATTTCAATATGATGGACATCGCTCAGAGTGACGTCATTATCGCTCAAGAAATGATATGGCAACCATATTGAATTTGAGTTTACATGTACTCAAATTTTTATAATGCCCACATATTTATTATATTTGTGAGGTAATTAAGCAAGCAAGGTAACGAATCATAATCTATTCAACGGATACCTAGATGAATTTAATTTATCATGAAAGCTTATTTTGTCAATGGCGGATTAAGCACTATAGAGGCACCACGCGCAATTAAATTATAAGACCCCTATGCCCCAGGCGCAATGATTTTTTTGTTTATAGTTTCATCCAGAATTTTGTGATTTATTTTTTGTTCTTGTGCCACGTTAAAATTGATATTTTTACACTTTCTCGTTTTGTATTTTGTACTTTCGCAAATTTCGTCATTTTGGAGGCTGTTTATGTTCTGAGGTCCCAAGCGTGCGCCTGGCATGTTCTATGGATAAAGCATTCACTGCATTTTGTGTATTTATATTATATGAAATCTTGTCACGATTTAGTCATGTCACCGCAACCGGCACTGATATTTTGATAAATATCGTAATATCTACACAAAAAAATATTGTGATATCTACTCTGATATATATCTATATATATATATATTAAAGTAGAGCATATATATCTCCGCAATGTGAAGACTTCTTGACAGATTATGTTTTTCACGAGAATTATTTATCAAGACAATTGCTCAACCCAATAGGTAACCTATACACGCAATTCTACTTAGTGAACGTCGATAAATGGGTGTATTGTTGTTTATTAAGCCACGTTCGCTCCCAAAGTGGAGCACAGTGTGAAGATATCCAATTCGAGAGTGAAGTATTTATATGGATCTCCACTATATAAAGACGTCCTGACTTGAATATTTTTCAGCAGGACTGTTTGTCAAACAATTGCTCGATTCAATGAGAATCCAGCCCTGCATTTTTAGATTTTTTTAAAATCAGACAGATATGGAATCGAGCCCGCATTTCCGGATTTCTATGCGGGTACGCTAACCTCTACGCTACTGGGGTGACTAAAAGTACTATAGTATATGTGACAATTAGAATTAAGTGCCTTAAAAGTCACGCAGTGTGGCTGGGATTGGTTGGGACATGTATTACGGATACCTCCAGAAAGTCCGAGTTTTATTTATCTTTTCTACCAACCGCTGAGATTCAAAAGTTGTGGACGGTCGTCGGGTACTGCCTATACTCTATAGTTTATAGAATTTACTAAGCGGAATTAAGGGATTCTAGTATGATCTGTGTAACCGAGAATCCTGGAAATAGTGTACGGTGGCTATATGCTCGACAATGTTAGTGGGTATGGCGGTAGAAGAAGAATAATTAAAATATATGTAAAGATTATAAATATCCGTAAAAAGTAGAATAGTTCCAATAGATACACGTATTCGCCGTTATTTGTTATCTCCATAAATATGCAAATATTAATGAAATTATTGACAGTTTGTGCGTATCCTTGTTCATAAAGGTGGTTGTAAATAAAATTTTACGCGCTTTTGCACAACCAGGTCATGTGCGAATTACGCCGTGTTTGTGTTTATATGCACAGCTAATTAATTGATAGGAAGTCTTATCTTTTCAACTGCTCAAGACATGTAAGTAAGCCTTTATTTACACATTATAGAATAAAAAATACGTATCATGTAAACCATAGTCTCCTTATAAAATCTAGCTACGTATTACGAAAGACATCAAATTAATGTGCTAGAATACATGTTTGTGAATAATAGCAGTGTCCCAGATAATTGGTTTTTAACTTATATTATTTATAAAGTAACATAACCTAACCTAACGCAACCTAATCTAACTTGAGCAAACTTAGCTTAGTAATACAAATAGTTTATCAAGCAATATTAAAATTTCCGACCGAATTTAAATCTTTACTAGGAAGAAAGTTTCCGAAAACTTTACTACGGATAAGTTATATAGAACCTCAATCAGAATTTATTTTTAATCAATGCAATAGTTGTACTAGTATTTACATTTACATAATCATTCAACATTGATTTGCTCGCTAGATGTTAGTGTGATTTTATAGAGTTTACTCTTAGATAGTATAAGAAAAGGGCCAAAGCTAGTTACTTCGGGCTGTCTTAATGCTTGTAAATACGATTTAAGATATCATAATGGTGTTTTACCATATTACAGAATAAAATAGGAAGACTCATAATCACCACAAATAATTTGAAATCTCCATTATGTATTACATGTTGCTAGATTTTCACTTCATAATAAATATGGGACCGTCTGTTACATGGTAATAACCAATTGTTCGGATAATTTCTAAACTGACTACGACAAGTCACTCTATGCATAACTGTTGAAGAATACAATTATTTAAAGGTTGGCATCTATTGAGGAATGTCGTAACATTACGTAATTCGATGACAATTGAATTGTATTTATAAGGTTCACTTAATTCACACATGACAACTAAATAGATAAGCATAAAAAACTCTTCTTTATTCGTATTAAACGATTGTGAAAGGTTGAACGGATGTTTAGTCTCGGAAAATATCAACATGCCAAATTTCGTAATGTGTATATTCTGAAAGTTGAGAAATATTTACGAAATTAATTCGTATGGTTGATACAAAATCGCGTGACTCCATCATAAATGCTGTCATAAGTTTATAACTTCAATTAGGATTACTTAGTAAATTTTATTTTGGCAGCTTTATTTGAATACAAACGATAACCAAAGGCGTGCTAACACAATTTTAAAACAAGGTTACGTTTTTTTACAATACTTCGATGTCTGATTGATAAGATACATTTAAGAATGCAACGGTTATCAATCACTATGCTGAGCTCCTAGCATTCCCATTAGCTAGACGTGGTTATAGCTGCCCTGGAGTATGATTAGTACGTGCACTAATAACTTCCGGAATCGATGCCAGGCTTTGATATTATGGGGAACTGAACGAAAAAACTGCATGACAAATTACGAGTATCTTATAAGAGACATTACAAATTTGTGTTTTCGATACGGTCTGGTTAGTTTAGTCTAGGATAGGAATATTCACTGTAGTTTATCATAAAAACGATACCACGAGATACAAAAAAACAAATTTACAAGTTCTAGGCGCCCCATTTGTTGCCTATATACTCCTAGTAGGCAGAAAACAATGGCAAAAAAGACATTTTTGTTTGGATAATACTTTGAAATAAAAAAATTAAATATAATACATTGTCATGCAGACTTATCAAGCTGCCTCGTATGGTAAAATGGCATTATATCAAAATATCATCAGGAAAAAAGTGTTTCATTTTTCTTATGGAGCACGTATTTTTGGGTTTCATAATAAAGTCATAGGGGAGCCGACGTAAATGTCATCGCATGTACTTTCCGCTTTATTTCTAAGGACGCCCTTTGCAATAATAAATCGTCATGTTTGGATCGCTACACAGCGTCAATGTCACGAGGATCAAATACCCGTGAAATCATTGAATTATATTCTATCAAGGCGAATGATTTCGGCCTCATCGCTTACTCAGAATTGTAATACATACTGAGTTTCTGTCATTTAATGCTGTTATAATAAATATTTCTATCGGCTAGGAATATTTAGCAACACATTTTATATGACTATAATACAAAAAATATCGTCAAAAACCTCCCCAGGTCTCGCACACAACCGACGAAAAGAAAAACTATCTCTTATAATATATAAATAATAGATATTATATTTTGACTCGAAAATTTGACACTCTTGTTTCTTATTCTTTCTTAGCCATTCGACATTGGAGCACACAAATAACTAATAAAATAATCAAACGTATACAAATTTCCATATAACATCTCCAATCCGAAACTTAAGCATATGAATCTACACAGTGTGAAGATGTCCGCTCTCAATGTGGAGTACAATATGTTGGATCTCCACAATCTGAAGACATATCTTGCTAGATTATTTTTTCATGACATTTAGTTGTCAGACAATTTCTCAACTCGATGGGCATGTAATCCTGTATTTTCAAATTTTTTAAGATACATCAGATGTGATAGTCGAGCATGCACTCTCCGGATTCTAGGGGGCACGTTAACCTCTACGTTACCGGGAAGGGAATTTAAATCGATTAATAATAATTGTTCATTTTAGTATTTATTCAAGTATAGTCGTGAGACATCAGCTGAAATTATAACATACATTTGATTGAGAGAGAATGTGGACATAGTATTTATTATACATGAGGGTATTTCCAAAGTGAGCTTAACCCATTATGTCAAAATTGAAAAGATAACATTATCCAAGAAATACTCGTTCAAAATATTTTTTACATTTTCGTAGAATGGAATAAGTTCATTTTGGAAATACCCCCCTCATATAGAGAAGAACAGTTGACATGCACGTTTTATTTGTTTCAAAAAATGTTTGAGATAATTCCGAGTGAAAATATGGATGATATTATTTATACGCGTATACAGAAAGATGTAAGTTTAATGTATTTTATTTGCAACATAGAAGTTTTTCTCTATTTATTATCATATATTAGTAGGTTCTAAGTCAAAAAAATATTCTATTGACACATCACTTAATTCATCACAAAAATATAATTACTAGAATCACGGGGAAAGCTTGAATATTTGCGTGATTTTTGATAGTAATAAACGGTAATTAAATGTGTCATTTATTTAAATAATATGTTATATATTATTATTGTAACATATAACAGCCATATTCCATGTCGAAGCTTCGCTGTAAATTACAAGGGGTGTGAAAAGAGGCGCGCCTGGTCACTTGTAAAACCCATTTCAAGGTAACCTTTGAATCGACGGAGGCATTAAAGCTCTCTTCGCTGTTGTAGGGAAATTTATGTTGTGCTTGAAATAAAAAGCGTCGCGAAAATAACGACAAAGTTTTAAAAAAACTTCGTAAATATGTATGGTAGAATTACTTACATTTTCTAATTGTAAAAATGGTTTACCCGAGATGATTATCACACTGCGCCAAGAATTGAATATTGGTTTCTAATCGATTAAATATTTTTTTTATATACTATGTTCGCTCCCAACGTGGAGTATATAGATCTATACAGTGTGAAGATATCCACTCCGAAAGAGGAGTATATGGATCTCCGCA
>JAGVSQ010006825.1:0-15922 GCA_022683975.1 Rhyacophila evoluta | reverse complement strand
GACCACGCATACGTCGAAAAAAATGCGTCGCCAAATACATATTCCTCCTCAGTTTGAAGCTACAATAAGAAAGCATGCCCAATATGAAAGATCGACACATATCGACTGTGGCAAAGAAAATGTACGTAACCCCCAGTTTTTTAGCAGCGAATGCCGAATTAGTCCCTAAGCTTAACTTTTAAGTTTGAAAAGCAATGGTCTGTCAAATTTTTGACCAAGACAAAGAACTTCCATCACAATAGTTTTGTTAGTTTTTCTTAAATAACTTATTAAATTAATATCTGATTAGGTAAATAAAAGCCAGTCCATCTTGAAATATATATATGCTGATATTTAAGTCAACGTCTTTATTATTGTAATTAATATTATTGTATAGTTCATTTTTTCTTCTTTTTCCATATCCGCTCCCTCAGTGGAGCATATGGACATCACGTGCCGCCTCCGAAAATCCCTGTCGCCTGCCAGTATTCTTGCGTTTTCCAAGGTCATACCTGCATCCCGTAACTCCGCCGAATAAATTATATAAATATTATTTATCGGCTTTCTAGGTCACCAACGACCGGTCGGCTTAAGAAATAAGCAGGTCTAGCCCAGACTTTCTTGAGGCATCCGTAATATGTGGCCAAGCCAGCTCAAGCGTCTTATTACGTAATTTATATTTCATATTAATTAGGCATTTTTTTGAATTATACATTTCTTTATAAAAGTATTAGGACCGGTCGGTTTAAAGAGGCGGGTCAGTTAATCGAAAAACTATCAGTCAAGGACTACTTGTACTATATTTTGGGGGGATATTCTCGTACAGTGAAAAACTATGCTCCACTTTTGGAGTAAGTTTCAGATGTGGTAAAAAAATGTTCAGAAACTTAAGGGTAGGTTAATCGGAAGAAAATAAATCTCACATTTGTTGGAAAACATCGTAATATTCTTATTAACGACGAAACTAATAATATATTACATTATTTCATATTTAATACATCCAATTGATCAGAAACTATTCTATCCTTTCAGTCTTACGCAATCTATCACAATATTTTCATTAATTTCCCAAACAATCTGCTTCCAAGGAGAAACGTCTAGGGAGAAATCAATCTTAATTATTGGCATACGCATTTTCTACTTAGCACATGGTCCAAACGTTTGAAATGTTTTAGTAATAAGCGATTATTTGTACATTTTATGCCTTACTCTCCGTATGTTACAAAATACATACTAGTTTTATAACCTTTATAAGACTTTGCCTGAGGTAGATTCAAACATATTCTTTATTTAATTATTTTTACTTATCACGTTATTACAAAATGTATAAAATATTTTAAATCTCTTGTAAATAATCAGTTATAGTGTTAAAATTAAATAAACTGACCTAGTAATGGCAGTTCAATTAACAGTTTATGCATTTTATAGTGTACAGATAAATAAAAACCGAAACAAATTTTAAGTAAAGAAAAAATCTAAATTCACATATTCATCTAAAAGTCAACATTGCACGACACTGCTTCTATGAGAGCCATACACCGATGTATTTTTATATTATTAATAAAGCTAGAATAGATTATACTGTAAGTGGAGCATATAGATATCTATCGTGTGAAGATGACCAATCCAAAAATGAAGTTTATTGATCTTTATATTATCATCGTAGTGAAGATACTTTAAAAATAAGTATAAATTTAATATTTTTTTTATACAGAATGATAGATTTCGGACAAATCTGATAACATAATATGTTGAGCTATGATGTTTTGTTACAACAATAAAGAGATTTTAAGAATGAATGTAGCTTTACAAAAAAAGACATGGCGTAAAAGAATGGATAGAGTTTCGTGATAGTCGCATGAAAAGCGTAAAATAATGCCACGAAACTGTACTAATGTGTTACTTATCTTTTATAAAAAACCATTAGTAAATAGTGATTATTATAATGTTTTCAGAGTTTCATGAAACAGTTGTAATAACCTGAACTTAAACATTACATTATGTATCACCATGTCCACATGGAAATTGAAAAATATTGATACTGGCAGTATGAAGATGGACGAATGGATCTCCGTATTGTCAAAGCTCTAAAATTGATTGTCAGCATTTTTTTTAATATGTTAAATATCCAGTCCTGCATCTTTCGATTTTTAAAGCTGTGGGCTTGACCAACAATTTTTAACAAATGTGCATATTATTAATTTAAATATATTACATCGTTTATTATCTTTATAAAGGACGTACAGAGGTTTTACATATTATCTTGATAATGATCTAACAACGAAAGCATTATTGATAAAGTTAACCAAGTCATTAACTTAATATTTTATATTATTATTCGACCATTAAGATTATCCAAGATAACAATTATTTTAGTTATGCTTTCTAAAGAGTGTTGCAAGCAAAGCTTTTAAGACAACAAGGACTTTAGTTAATTAAACATCTTATGATGAAACTTTGGTAATCGTTCTTATAATAAATACTATCTATGTAATGTTGAGCTGAATTAAACTTTAAACTCTCTTTCATATTATGTACTGTTATTTTAAGTCCAGAATTCTTCATTCGGAATTTATCCGCGATATATATGTATACTTGGAGGAATAAATGAAACGTTTAAAAGCAAAAACGTCATTGTCCATATCACAATCATTCGTAAGTGAGTCACTCATATTAGATTAATCTTAAGCATTGTCAGCTTGTCAATTTGTTTGTCTATGTCTTTTTTATCTCACATATGCGTATAAAAAATTAAGATTATTAACACGAATATCATCTTTAAAATTATTTGATTTCCCGCAATACTTCTTTTAAAATTTTAAAGAATATGAGTAGCGATTTCATAATTAATTACCTCAAATATGATTATTAACACGTATAAAACTAACGAAATATCGATAGGCTAGGGTTGTTTTTAACATTTGTTTATCAATTGAATTATTTACTTAAGATAGAAATATACAATTTGTTTATTATTGAAATTAATTTATTAGTAATATTAATTTAATGTGTAACAAATTATTGAATAGTAAAGCAAGGAATGTAGTTGAATTATTCCAATATTTATTGCAATAATAGATTATTGATGATGTAGATGAATATCTGAGAACAGATTACGTGGGTAGTAGCTTAATAAAAGCAATTATCAATGGTATAAAATAAGCACCATCTTTTATTTATCGTGTAGTTATTTACTATTAAGAAATCTAAACATAATTACTTATATCAGCTAGCAAACGTCAACAGGTAGATTATTATTTTACTAGTTTTATCACTTGGCTTTTCCTGTGATAAATTCCGTTGTAACATTTTTTTTAAATACTTGGTTGTGTACAGTACTTTCAATCTTTTGTTAATAAATGCTTAACAATAAAAGAAAGCTTTTAATTGACTAAAATATTTTTAAAAACCATGTAGTAATTATAAACAATTTAGGTAAAGTTCTTGTGATAGACTGTTTTTGTTTTATAGTATAGATTATAAAGACATGTATGTTTTTTGGTGTAAAGATAAAAAAAGACAAAATCGTTGACAAATAAAAAAATGTTGAAACTAAAATGTTTTGAAATAATTTAAATTTTCCAGCAGATATAAATGTGAAAATAAAATAATTTATTCGTTTGTCTGAAATTTTTTAGATAATTACATTTACAAAAAAATACACTGAATAAAAAAATTAGAACTAATTTGATTACATTTTATTGTTTGATACGAAAATATTTTTATTGCCTAGTCTAGACATCAAAGAATATCAGACTTATTACATTTCTGTGAGCCTACAAAACAA
This sequence comes from Rhyacophila evoluta, assembly GCA_022683975.1. Lineage (NCBI taxonomy): Eukaryota > Metazoa > Arthropoda > Insecta > Trichoptera > Rhyacophilidae > Rhyacophila > Rhyacophila evoluta. The sequence continues at coordinate 12,156 of JAGVSQ010006825.1, read as the reverse complement.
TGAAGGAAACATCATTTATTGGGTTTTTCATCGATGGATTATTAATGAAAAAGCTAACGAACTACGAGTAGTAGACAATATTGTTCTGTATTAGAACTAATTAGATTTTCTCAACAATTTTTATATCGTTTATGTCGTGTCTTATAGAAATTAATCATTTACAAGTAATGCATTAGAATTTCGGAAAGATAATTCTAATTCAATCAGACAATATTTATTGTATAATTTGACTAAAGCAATAAGTATCCACCGCCACCTTACCCTATTCATGAAGAGTGGAGTACAATTGTTTTTTTGAAAATTTCTTGAAGTCACAAGCCAAAATAGATGTTTGACCCGACATGAAGCAAAATAGACGAATTAACCAGATTAAAAAGCAATGAAAAACACTGAAACAGACCCCTATTGAGGCACTGGGCTGTTGGACCGAGTATTCAAACCAAAACTTGCAAGGACGATAAAAGGCAACTTTTCAAAATAAGCTGTTGAATCTGCGGCAGACGACCACCGAATCTTGGGGCTATTCGCAGCCTCACCAGGGCAATAGGATCTGACCCGAATAATATTAAAAAGATTTGAAAGGATCATTTCTACAAAGTCTTGAACTTTCCATCTCCATCGGACCCCTTCTTCAGTATTTTTGCTAAGACCACGTTTACGAATAGTCTCCGAGCAATAGATATATCCTACCATCCACCAATATACACTAAGCTCCATTGGGTGATGATATACATTCAAAACGCGTCAAGTATGGTTTAAGCAGAATCCTGAACCTTCTTTATAGTTTATCTTCAAAGGTATGAAAAGAAAAATGTAGTCCAAAAAGTGAAGGGATCACCCTTTATAAAAAACGCAGCCCTCTCTGCTGCAATTGTTTGCGTTCGTTGTTTAGTGTTTCGGGAAATATTTGGCACATATCATTTATCAGCAAAGAATAAGTGAGCCAATAACGCATGTCCTCAAAGGAAATCAGGCTGGATTTATACATAAACGGTCTTGTGTGGACCAAATCCATAATTTACGTTATCTTCTCCTGCAAAATCGTAGCCTGCTGATCTGTGAACTATGAGAAAGCATTTGACTATTCACATAACCCTCCCCTCTAAATGATACTAAATGCATTCGACATTCCTTCATTCCTTTAAAGATAGTCGTCATCATCAAATCTCTGCACGAAGGTAGCAAATGCTGCGTCAGAATCGGTGGCACAATCACAGAATGGCTTGGTGTCGTAAATATGCGGGGGTGTATGAGTTACTTGTCATTCGATCACGGGCTTGAGTTCCGTAATTGCATAAAAATATATATACTCTAATTTATACTTAATTGTGGGACATGTATATTCAACAAGCTAAGTGATTTTTACATTTTATTCAAATAATCTTTACTGTATCAACATTTATATATTATTTATCCATCTATTCTTCACATTACTTGTGGGGAGTATGATAATATTTTTTTTGTTCGGTGCTTTTCATACAGCTTTTTTAGTAGGAACTAGGTCAAAGAGCTTTCAACAGAATACAATGAATTTAATAAACTTATTTTATGATAAGCTTTATCCATTGATAAACATTATTACGTGCCAACATAATACACGTTTGAGCTTTTTCATAATGTTTTGAATCTTTGAATTTATGTTGAATAATAAATATTCACAATAACCTCACTGTATCCATTTGGATGTATTTTTGCGAAATTAAATTCGAATTTAATTCTTTCTCTTCAGCCTCGCAGTAACCGATTGATAATTATGTTTAATTATGATGTTTAATGTAATTTTCTTAGTAATGAATGTTAAAATCTTTTACAAATAATAGTGTGCGGTTTTATATATGAAACCAAAAGTTGTATCTGCCATTTGAATATTTATCAAAAGTTAATTTGACGCAAAAAACACCACTGAACTTGGCAAGGCGTCTTGAAATTATCAACAGATCTTCAAGAGCTGAATAAAGACATGGATGACAGTTACTGGAGATGGGGATGACGAATAATTATACAATTACGAGTATTCAAATTTCAAAAATAGAGAAATACTGCAATATTATAAAAGTAAGGTCAAAAGCATTTTTGGAGATTTTTAGCTCACACTGTGTTATCGATAATAATGAAATTGAATATATCATAGAATATTTAAATAAATTATAATTTTCACGTTTGAAATTTTACGTATATATCAAAATTATAACAAAAGTAATAATTTAAAACACGTTTTTTATAGTTAAGTAAATTGATAATTTTAATAACTTTTATATGGTCAGTTAATACATTAGTATAAATTGGGTTATAATATACTTTTAACATTGCTATGTCATAATAAATAAAAGTTCTCGTTAACCCATTTCACTCTGCTTAACTTTATTAGAGTACAAATGTAAATTAATAAATATAACAGATGCTTAAAGTTTTAAAAAATATATTAAAACCCTGACGAAAGACTTGTTATATTTCATTCTGTGACGTTTCAATTATATAACATTTTAACCTACATCAAAGACGAAGCGATCATTCATAGTGTTTAAAATAAATGTTTTATATGACCTTTGAGTATTGGGTTCTGTGATAAAACTATCACCAGACAACGGTTAACATTTTTAGTAAAAATATACCGGTCAATATAAATAAATTCAGCCACATGTGATGGTGTAAAACATACGAGAGATATTAATGATTTTAATAATATATGCCATCCTGGAAAAGGTATATTGCGCGGTTAAAATAATAACAAATACTTAAATATTACAATTCAATGGATGCCAAATAAATTGAGCATGCGTACACCACGGTGTAACGAACATAATGCACCTTTAAACGTGTCGTAAGTGTAACTGAAGCAGCTTCCTAAAATCTTGGCCGGCACTTGTATAATATGATTAGTATTGTAACTTACTAGGGGGTGTTATCAAGGTAACCAGACAACTGCTTGCATGACAAGTGCTCACATGACATCTGTGCACACATTTAAGTGCTCACACTAGCACAGAAATTAATGTTAAGACATTTTATACTTAATAGCATAGGTAGATTTTTATTTCAATAATACCCATAATTAAGTATAAAATGTCTTAATATCAATTTATGTTTTAGTGTGAACAGTTCAATGTGTGCGCAGATGTCATGCGAGCACTTGTCATGCGTGTAGTTGTCATGGAACCGTCATCAAGCATATTTTTGTGGACTATGTTTTTTTCATGAACTAAATACAAATTTTATTACACCATATTCGCTACCAACGTGGAGCATATGGATCGACACAGTGTGAAAATATCCACTCCGAAAGAGGAATATATGGATCTCCACAATGTTTAGACGTCTTGACAGATTATTTTTTCACGAGAATTGTTTGTCAGACAATTACTCAACCCAATGGGCATGCAGTCCTGTATTTTCGGATTTTGAAAATCCAACAGATAGAGATTCGAGCCCGCATTCCCCGGATTGCTAAGCGTACACGCTACCAATACAAATAGTCTTTATTAATTTTAAAACTTGCAACAATAATGTAGGAATGTAATGGTTTACTGACATAATACAATAAATAGTGTTTTCTATGAGCAATTTAGTTTTTATAAAAAAATATTATCAAATATTCTTTTATAATCTTTGTAGTTTTATATATAATATTTTATGTATATTATCGTAGTCAATTTTCAGAAAAAAGCTCATATATACATTGGTTAAATGGAATACGGAATCCTACCGCGGAATCATTTTTTTTCAGGGTTCGTTTACCAGTCCACGCACCCGGTTCAACTCGACTAAGATAAAAGCGTAGAGGGATGAATTCGAATGTAGAGGTTTGCTTATCTTTCCACCCCCACCTCCTCTGCGCTGGATTATCCAGCTTATACTGCCACCTCTTTTCATCCCCCGGCGCTTCAGTAAATGGGGCGAAAAAAATATATGGCCTGGTACGTAGCATACAGGCTGACCCAGTTCAAATCGTCTCTTTCCGAGGGGAAATTTAGAGAATTTTGATCTATCGATAAGATATGCGTAGACCATGGTTCTAGCTATCTAGATGCAATACGCATAGAATCTTTATTTTATTATATATATCATAGTACCCAAAAACTAATATATATTCCAACTTTATTCTCCTTCTATTTATATAACTCAGAAAAACTGTTTTCCGATTTAGAAGTCAAAATAAAATTGAAGTTTTATTTAATGGTTTGGAAACAGTAACATCGATGAGAAATACAAATGAGTGTTAAACAATTATTGTAAAATTAAATGTAGTGTTGTTAAAATAACTTACAATTTTATCTTGTATGGAAAAGTGTCGGAGTATACTGGATCTAAATATTACCTGAAACAATATAATAAATAAAAATTAGTTTTATTAATTTGGTATCTACAAAAAACAACACAACTAACGATATATTCTTAACTTAAATGCTGCTTATTAAGTATTAGAAAAAGTTTCATGAAAACGACAACGTGTGATGATTATTTTTTTATATGTATAATAAAAGAATGATAAAAATACTTTAATACGATGACGTACATTTTTTTGCCCGTTCTCTTATGGTCTAAGAAGCACTTTTATTTTTATTTAAATAAAACCAACGTCAAATTAATCATTTATAAAATATGGATTAAATGTTTAAATTATTTATTTGTTTTTTGGACGATTAGCTTCTAATATTCTCATGTTAATATTTAAGAAATGGATTTAATATATTGAACACTACATTTCGTATTATCGACCCCTTTTAAGTAAAAGGCAATAATAATAAGTTTTTTTGAAAAGTACTTTCATTTTTAGAATCACAATAAACACAAGTAAATACACGTTTTATCAGAAGAAATTAACACCGCAAATGCCGAATTATTATCTAAACTCAGTTTTGAATTTGAAAAAAAGGTAGATCTACTATATTTTCCTAGAAGGAAAAGAAATCAAGCCTCATTTACAGCATTACTGTTGTGTGAGGGTTATTGCCGTTTGTCAAAACAGGGCCGATATAATATGGAGAGAACAAATTTAAAAATATAAATTACTACTAAAATAAATTGTGGTCGGTTGTCAAAGTCAAATCTTGCCTGTCAAAATAAGGCTTAAGGCGTCGTCTTTAGTTATATATAATATTTGTTATTATTTATATATATATCCCAACACGACGTCTTTACAGTTATATATGTTATACAGTTGTCTGGTAGTAAGAATTCATGTATGTTTACACGAAGTAGTTGTGGTTGGTAAATATTTTTATAATTGCTTACACGTATAAAATAAAAATATTTATGAAACAACCTGTAGAATTTTGCGGGTAGATGGTAGATGGTGGATTAAATATTGTTGCTTTGTATGCAAAACCTCGACCCCTTACGGTCCGTAAAATTGCTGGACCCTCCAACAATTTGGACGTCCTTCTTTGTGATTGCGCGGTGGGAAAGGGTTATTCGTCAGTATTCTCAAGTTTTTTTTAATTAAGATTGATTCTAGACATATTATTTTTTAATTTAGAATGCTAAGAAAGCTTTAACTGTCTAAGAACTGGGGTTTAATTTCCAAAATACCACCCCTCTAACATTTTATTAAGTTTTATTTTAACCGCACAATGTCTATGAGGTTTAAAAGCTCAACCAGTAAGACATTAAAGCTTTTGATCCGTTTCCTGTGCTATTTTTAACCAATACTATTTATCAGCGTGCATATTTGATGAAATCGTTTTGCTCTTGCTTTTATTTTGTTAGTTTGAATGAAAAAAAAATTTAAATGAATTTAAAAATCACTAAAGCATTATTTTGTTCCAGGCATATTACAAATAAGTAATGTAAGAATCTTCATACTGTGAACAATCACGTATCTTATATAATATAAAATTGCTTGATTCTTTAGTTGTCTAATTATAAACGTTTCAATAATATTATGTTTACTTTAGATCTATTTATATTTGACATGTTTGTGGGATTTTTGTTGATAGAAAGCACAAGCTTATCAACTTGGTTACTTCTAATTATTTTTACACTTAATCAAATATCATTGTGATTTTATTCAGTCATGTATATTATTAATTAAATAATAAATGAATAATTACTAAAATCTTTAGGAAAACGTTATGTATTTGATATGAAATACAGAAGATTCGTAGGCTCGATAAAAGTTTTGTAAAGCGTTAATTTATCTGAAGTTTTTCTTCCATATTTTTTTTTATACTATATTTGTTCCCAACTTGGAGCATATGAATCTACAAAATGTAAAGATATCCACTCCCAAAGAAGAGTATATAGATTTCCACCATGAGAAAATGTCTTGACAGATTATTTTTCACGAGCATTGTTTGCCAGCCAATCACTTTACCCAATAAGCATCCAGTCCCGCATTTTCGAATCTTTTAAAAAACCGGCAGATGGGGAATTCAGCCCGCATTCCCCGGATTGCTAGGTGCACACGCTGCCAACTACGCTACCGGGGATACGAATCATAACATACTCTTGTATTATTTATAATACTTGTATCATACCAGTGTTTCTTTAATAATAATTTAGTTGGGTTAATTCATATGTATGATAGATTTAGAGTGAATATAAAAACTAAGTGAAAGCTTTTTTACTTACTTAGTAGTAGAATAGCTTATGGTGATGGCGGTTTACTATAGCTTATCAATTTCTATGATAAACATCAATTTTATAAATCTTAAATTTAGGATAATGGTTACAAGTTAAGTAGCTTCGTATGCCCTTTTCCCTATAAAGTGTATACTTACATTAAAATTTCTCTACACTGTTGATAATATAATCTCTCATAAAATGAAACGCTATAAATTTTATGGGTATTCCAACCATAAATCTTCTTTAAAAATTCTACAGCCAAAGTAACAGCTTCGCTGTCAAATCGTTAAAACTATACTATTAAGATATGCAGGGCATACTAAACTGTCGATTTATTGTAACGAATTATTTTGTGTTTTCATTGTTACTATGGGAAATACAATTTAGTTTCTTGGCGTGGAAATATTTTCATGATTTTAAATCAAAGCCTCTTTTTGTTGCTTTAACTTTTAGCCCTATACGTAATTATAGTCAATATAACCCCTTTTCTGTCTATTAGAAAAATTTCAATTGTTTTCATGAGTTTCTTACTCTTAAAATATATTATACAGATAAATGACATGGAAATACATGAAACTTTTACAGTAAAAACGTTTCTTTTAGTATATTTCTTTGTCACCATCTTCATATATAGATGCAAAAATACACCTAATAAATATGTTTAGCAATTATTATCCTTTGTAAATTGATCGATTTTTTTACCACTCGTATTTCTTAAATTTGTAATAGTATGAACACAGATTACTCATGCATTAAAAATTATTATAGTATGATAGATCATTTTTTAAATAAAAAAGAAATGAAAGATTTTTGACAAGAAATTTTAAATATTGATTTTTTTGCCAAATAATAACAAGTAACAGAAAAATGTTTTGTCACTTTATAATTAACTTTGCATCGACTAAAGATCAAATCTCTTACATCAATCCAATGCAGAGTATGTTTTTCAGAACAAACTTTTATAGAACATGTGATATTTTTTCTCTCATATTTAGTAAAGTGAAGCATAACAGGTGGTCTCACAACTTTTGTTATAATCGAAATCAACCTGTATAATGATCTGACATTGCATATTTTGTAATATATGGTTGTCTTAAAATAAATGTGCTCTATTAAGCCATATCATTTTACTTTTATGGTTAAATTGTTTTAAAATTATTAAATATTATTTATTTACAAATGAAAATGTGAGATTTATTTAAAACTGAGAAAATATAAGGTAAAGTAACGAAATAAACCTACAGTGAGTAATCTATATATCTATCGGAATAAATAAGGGTGAAAATTTAAATTCAGAGATTTATCAAAGCTTTGATAATTTATTAGACAGGGTTCTCAGTTTGAGTGAATAAAGCTACATTAAGATGATTAAATTATTGATCACGAAAAGGTTACTTAGTATTTAGTTACTTTAGTAATCAAAAACTTTTGACATCCGAAAAGAAACTTTCACACGTAAGCTTGTCAATGGGGATTCAGCTACCTTACAAAATATGTACTAACTCGAAACTAAAATATTATGTTTCACCTGACTTAATTTAAACTACTAGTTACTACGCTGTATTGCAGATAGACAATTTTACAACTGACATACCGTTAGCCAATTGGTAAGCGTATTTTGTTCGTTACTGGATTTTTTAAATTCAAATCCCTTAGCTACAAGATTTTTAAATAATTCAGAGCTTATTACTATATTTGGGTTGAATTTAGACTGGTTACTATACTTGAATGATTAAGTTATAATAATTATTTTATAAATAATTCATCAAGGTAAATTTACATTTAGTGGTCTATATATATTATACAAGCATACGAATCTCAATAGCGTAAATATGAATACCAAATTATACCGAACGAAACGGAATAAAGATGTAGCTCTCAAATTTTCAAAAAAGCTTTTATTCAATATTAATCAGAATGTATATAACTTAACGCGCGTTATATCACAAAAAATAAGCTAAAAATGTTAAATAAGTATCTAAATTAAGCTTTTGTGTTTGAAAAAATGATAGCCTGTGAAATTTGCTACGTGAAATTTGATAAGTGACTTTCACCTAATCAATTTAATCAGTTTTTCTTAAATAAATAATTAAATTTTTATAATATTGAGTAAATAAAAAACTAGATTTTAGTATTGATGCACTTAAAAGTTTTATTTTTGGGTGTCAAACCTATTAAGAAAATGTTTTCTGTACCTCCTGTAAAATTTGTTTTACGTGGGTTACGTTCTTTTTTTATTCCAGAATTGAATTATGATTCTTCACATTGTCAAGACTCTAGTCCCGCATCTTTGAAGATGTAGTTTTACCCAAATTGGCTGACAAATAATCACTTGATTTATTAAAAATCCCAATCTACGTCTAAAATATTGAGTTAATTACTTTTAATAATCACGTCCGCTCAAAACTTTGAGCATAACGATCTCAACGATGTGTAGATCACCATACAAAAATGAAGTAAGTATATTTACATTTAACTTGACACACAAGACTTATTTCGACAGATTTATTTCAAAATATTAATAAATCATTGATCGCTCAATTTATCAGGTATCAAGTCTTGTATATTTAAAAACACTTTTTAATCCTGGAAACTAGCCCCTCAGCGCACACACTAACTTTTCTTTCATCGGGAAAAAAGTATAAATAATATTTGTTATCATAAATAATAAGTCAAATACTTTTTTTAATTTAGCGTAACCTAAACTAACCTCTAAGCAAGGCTATCGGGGAATTTCAATAGTGTACAGTTGCAGAATTTAAACAATTGCATTAAGTACAAAAATACGTGTACTTATCAAGCAGAGCTTTTTATTTGTTATTTGGAATATAATTTTAAAAGTTAAAATTTCCTGTCATAGTGTGCTATGACATAACCTATAATCAAGTACGCTATATTACGCCTCTAGCGGAAAACGTTCACTTAATTACCAATAAATTGTCTCGCTTTATGGTTTCACGGAGAAATAATAAAATTGAGGGCTTGCGGGATAGTGATTACATTAATTGCTTTATTGGCACGGAGTAGGTGATTAAAATCGATTGAAAACTTAATAGACAGTCGTAAATTTATCTTTATGTTCCTATATCTAGCGAATATTTGTATGTGTTCCTAATAACTGACTAAAAGTTGAGAGCGTCAGTATTTTTTTTCATCACTTAAGTCATTTTTGTACTCATTTTTAGTAAGAGATAAAATTATAAATACTCTAGAGAACACGCCAACTAAATTCTCGGAAAACTGCTTCTGTGATAATTCTAGAACTTTGAATAGTAATGGACGTAAATTATTAAAGTTTGTTATGCCACAGTTTACATCTTGGAAGACGAAAGGGGTGGTGGATGAAAAAACCTCATCAAGAAGTAGGCTAACGAAAGGGTTGAAACTACGAAGTATTCTATTCACAACTTGCCCATCCATTCAGCTTAAAAGACATCGTAAACTTTTTTAATTTTGAATTATGTTTTTCAGACATGGTTAGACATATTTATTTTAAAACGCAAAGAACTCTGATAAATATCAACGAAAAAAAATTAGCTTTAGTATATTTGCTTGAGTGGAAATTTTGAAAAACAAGTATCAAGTAATTTTTGTGTTTATTGTTTCATTGGTATAGAATTAATTAAATTGATTCTTAATATCACAGTTACAGAATACGCCTGCGTATGATCAAATTTATGAATTTAGTGCGTGGATGGCTTAGATTTAGAAGCTTTTTTTATGCTGAACAGTACACTACCAGCGTGTCAGTAGCTATGCTAATACATACTTAGAGTAACTGCTCTGGAGGATGCAATGTTGACTAGTGATAAGGCCTCTTGTTAACGTGTTATCACGTGGTGTCGATATGCTTCATTTAGGGAACAATTATTTTTAAAAAATTAACTCCATTTGTATGTAATCAATTCACACAAAACTAGTTTGCTAGAAAAGTTCATAACTAGTAGTAATAACAATATGTATCAAGATACTTCACACGTATTTATAGCATCCGTATAGTTCCTTTCTAGGCATTTTTTACTTGTTATTATATGAATGGCTTAAACGAATAATTTTTAATATTCTAAGCTTGTCAAATAACAAAGAAATATAAAAATACATTGGATTTTCCCATACTTTACTTACGGAGCTAAAAAAGTTAAAAAGGATTTAAGAAATATCTAAGGAAAGGCATGACACTTACAGAAGAAACGTGTTAAATATGTTTAAAATCAAACATACAAAAATTATGTATTATTTATCGTACATTGAGTTTCAGAAAATGGGCGTAAGGCTAAAAAACTCTATATTTCATGACATATATCTGCCTGAAAATATGCGAATATATGAAAAAACTTTTCCGTACTTACTGAACCCATTATGTTTATCATACTGGCTAACTGAGTAATTGAAACACACTGCTCTAAATAAAAACTGAGTACAAGCTAGTATCAAATAAAAAAAAATGTATTTAAATTAAAAAATTCAACTTTCATGCGCGAGCAATTTACTAAAAAGCTCTTTGGCTTAAAAAAAAGTTTTTAATGTTACGCGAATTTAATATTTAATTTTTCCTCTAATCAGGCTTTTACCCTTTTAAGGGGAGATTATAAAAGGGAAAACACGTGAAATGTGTTTGATTCCCGTAATGATATAGTTGTCTTAAAACGTCTTTTAATATCATATTATAAAACTTTATAAAAAATCTATGATATATCTTTCTATGTAAAAAATATGAAAAAACAACGATTTTCAAAAAAATATGATCTTAAGAATTGTGTAGAGAGTTTTGTCTCCCTCTATATAGGCTCTCTCTGTTTCTCTGTGTGTTTTTCGTGTATTATAACATCCAACGTAGAACGACTGCACCGAATATATAAAAAAAAAATTTAATCACATGCGATTGATTAGTTCTCCGTTGTTTGTGTGTTGCGATGACGTTAGCTTATTTTTCTGTGACTAATTAGCGATATTCTAAATAAGATTTTGGGTATCGAACAAAATAACTTTTATTGGAACCGCTGGAATAACGAAAATCGCTGGTTTACATATATTATGTAGTATACTCAAGTTTACACATAGTTTTGAGAATGGGATGACAACCAATAGCTATATAAATAAACAATTAACCTGTAGGAATAGATTTCATATAATTACACAGCCGTCGTTAAATTGAGCCCACTTACTAGGGCTTTAACTTTAACAGCTCGTAGCAAAGGTATAAAAAAGCTAAACATGCAATTTTTCTTAAAAAAATATATTTAAATAATATTTTTTGTATTACGCTGAAATTATCGAAACATTCACTGTGACACAATAAAATCCTGCATACATTGTGAAGAAAAAGTTTTCTAATAAAAAATGAAAATTTTCTTTCGAAATCATTGCCACAAAATTTTGTACATTGCACATATTTTTCTAACTTATCCTTCACATTATATAAAATATTTTGTTTATATCTGATTAACCTTATAAAACTTAACCCAAGCCGTAATATAACATATATACAGCTACCGGGAAAAATCCTTAGAATAGTAGCAAATGTACAAATGTTTTATGTACGTCCAGGATCTTTTTAGATGTTACAATACTCAAAACTCTGTATAATTCATT
>JAGVSQ010006823.1:0-15923 GCA_022683975.1 Rhyacophila evoluta | reverse complement strand
TTTGTTTTGTTGATTAGCATAGCAACGAGTGACTCGCTACTTGGTGTTTTTTTTTTAAAAAAAAAAATATTTATTGTATAAAATTAATGTATACATGAATATTTTGGAACATATTTAAATGTATTTTATCCACAAAAGCTTATGTTTTTGTAACTCTTTATTTAGTTTTGTATTTTTTTTAGCTTGGAAAGGTATGAAAGGTGTACAATAGAAGTTTGTTCCGATTCAACACGCTGTTCTGTAAAAAAATAAACGTTAAAACAATGCTTTTTCATACAATAAAATCACAAAAGCGTTTTCGTAGGAGAAAAAAGCAAACACTGTTACTTTCTTTGTTTAAAAAAATACATAAAAAGCTGGTGGTGGCATGAAATATGGCATCAATCCGGTAACTCCAAGGCGGGCAAAAAATAGCCTTGGAGATGTGATAAGATAACCCGCTTTAAAGTGGTACTACCTTCTAAAGGACGAAGAACTTTGAACTCGAGGAAAAATGTCAGTTTCTTATGTCGTGAAAATTTATCTATGTGCCTCAAATTATGTTTGAACAAGTCAACTGTGCAATGGAGTGAAAAAATAAAATATAAGATACAATGTAACCCATATCGATGTAAGCTTTTAATGTTTTGTTTTTCCAAAAACGACTTGACAACAAAGACAAAAACTAGGTTTTAATCTACGAAAAATGTCTACTATCAACACAAAATCATTTCAAATTTGTAATTTTTATATCCAATTTTATTAAGAACTTGGGTTTTATTGCTTTTAAATTAGTCTACCTTTTAAATTTACAATGTTTAAAGCACGAAATCAAGGTGGCAAATATCAATTTATATGACGTTCACAAATTTAAATAGTTTTTATAGTTAATGTAATGCAATACATGAAGATAAATTCAATTATATTATTTTTATTATATATATATTTACCTCTTCATCGTTAAGATAAAATGATATATTTGGAGGTATCGACGATGCTGGAGGAGTACACGTGACATCCAGCATTTCTCCAATAGTATAAGAGTCACTCAAACCATCGATCTTCGGCAGCTCCGGAGGTAATTCTAAAAAAAATATTATCAAGATATATTTATTATTTTAGTCTCTCCGATAGCTTAAAGATAATCGTGCGCGCCTAGCAATCCAGGAAATGCGGGTTTGATTCCCACATCTTACGGATTTAAAAAAATCTAAAAATGCAGAATCTCTACTTTATACTAAAAATCTTTACTTTATACTACTGTTGATCAATATATTTCACTTTGGGGCGAACATAGTATAAAAAAAAATTAATTATTTTTTCAGTTTTTGTTTCAGAAACTACAAATAATTCTCAATAATACCATAGTAAAAATTCATGTAAATAGGTTTTTAGAATATTAATATCGTACATATCCTCACCAGAATACAGTAATTGTATAAAGCACGTCTACATATTTTACATCAGTTCACAACATACTCAATGTAATCATTTCAACATTAAAATTTCCACGGCACTAATAATTTAGTTTTTTGATAACTTTATAATACATATAAATTTATTTATTATACACAGTACTTTAAATTTGACGTAATAAATCAAAATACGTAATTGACTATCAAGCAAATAATTAATACAGATTGACATTTATTTTTATTTTAATATAGTCCTACCATAGAAACGATAATCCAATCAATAATAAAATGTTTCTGTACGCATTAATCATACATTATATAGGTTAGGTTACATTCAAAATTATAAAATAACCACTTAGAAGAATATGTAGATTTTATTATATAATTTTAATGAAATGAATTTATAAGTAAAAATAATTTAAATACAAATATCTATTTTAGATAACTTATGATGAAACTCAGCACGAAACATTAAATGATTATATATCTGATATTTCGCTTTTATTAACCATTAAAATAAGTTGATGGACATGACAACACTTACCTGTAACGGTCATGTTGCTAGTGCTGAGTACGTTTCTGAACGCTGGACCTTCAGTGGAAACTTCACAGGTGTAAGCACCAGATGCTTCCGGAGTTAGATTTTTCAGAGTGATTTTGCACATCGTTTTTCCACAATCACTTGTAACAAATTCAGCTCCATTCAGTGGAAATGTTAGCATATTTGGCTGAAAAAAAAAACGTTCAACCATTTGAACATTCTACACATAAGCGCTACGATTGTTTGTATATTTTGACGTTATTTATTGACCTTGTATACATTAAAATGTGTTTATTAAATATAATACTTACAATCTATCTACTAAAACTCTTCTTAAAAACAGAAAATAAAAAATCTTTATTATCAGATCACAGTGAAATAGTGTTGTTTTGTTTTTGTCCGCGTAAGTCCGCCCAAGTTCCTCGAACATCTTAATCTCACAAGCATTATACTCATTTTACTGAATGTTTTACATGATGGTATTTAAAGGGGGCTACACACGTTCAAGATTTTATGCACAATCATTTGTGTATGACTATAATTTTTGTTCCTGAAAATGGAACAACCACTAATTTTAGGCATTCTTACGTATATTTGAAATAAAAATCTACTGACATAAAATGAAATAAACAAGTAAACCGTTCATTGATAAGGGACACTTCACATATTATTATTGGTTAATATTACCATGCTCAATTTGATCAACATATGGGTTTTGAAAGTTAATTGCTAATATTATTTTTCTCTCTCATCACTCTACTTGTTAGGTTTGTAAAACGGAAAAAATAAAATAACAGTGTTATAATATCGTAATTTTTTAAACATAAGGTCACCTTTTTTATGATCGCTTATACGTACTTGCGCAAATTTACATGAGCGTTTTTAAGTTGCAGAATTCTAGCATTCATGGAGAACACAGTGGACTAAAATAATTAAGTTTAATTTTACAAGTGTAACAAATTGCTATGCATTATAATTATAACTATGGTACATTGGTAGCTTATTTATCCAAGTTTATTGGAGCTAACGTGGATCGCTCAGAGAATTTTCTCATTTAAATTTGTATCTCACTTACATTTATACTCACCTAAAATATACTTTTAATTACTTTAATTCTATAAATGTGACATATCTTTTATATTAATATTCAACGCTTTAATAAAAGCTCGTATCCTATGATGCTCAAACGAATTGAGTCCATACCGTACTGGGCATTTATAGATATTCAACGCTTAATCCAGTATTTTCAATTTAAAAAATGTAACTCAACTGTTCATGTCTACCTTAAATAAAGATGAAACGTTACAGCCTTTGATAATACACAGTTTCATCTAAGAACCTTCAAAATATGATTATAATTATAAAATTATAAAGTTCTCTTTCCAGTCAGTCATTGAAATTTCGTGCTATTCATTTCCTTCAGTACTGATAACACATCCGTTGAATCTATTCAACTTTTAATTGAAATTCTATAGTTGCAATATTTTGACGCTCTGACTTTTATTTGATTTCTTATTGCGATAACAGAAAGCTTATTTAAATAAAATCTCTCACTGATAAGAAATAACTAATATTTAATTTCTCGTTATTTTTAATTACAGTTTAAATTGTTAAGTATTCAGAGTTATAACTAAATAGATTCTCAAAAGCTCGTAATAAATATTTAAGTTCAATTATATCCGCGCTAGACTTTATTTAATATATAATACATTTTCGGGACAAACATGTTAAAAAAGCGAGGAAAAAAACGGACAGTGCAAATTCGTCAATTATTTACCACTGTTTGTATCATTAATATTACATAAATACAGAGCAAGTACCTCAAGATTTGTCAATACATTGTAGAAAAGATTATTAAAAAATAATCCTTATTATCTATATGCATTCTTAATCTCTGTCTCTCTCGTAGCCGAGAGGCTAACATGCTCACTTTAGAGCCAGAGATTGCAAACTTGATTCCCACATCTACTAAATTTAAAAAAAGCATACACATAATGTACTTCGTAGCGGACACTGTATAACAATTTTATAGAAGCAACTCAATCTATCGGGTTTGCTTTTTGAAAAGAATATTTATAACACACGATTTTCTAATAAAATAAAACAAAATATTTACTTTACAGAATATAATATATTAATATGTTTAAGTTCATCTAAATTTCAAGGTTTCTGTCCTTTGTGGCATGCCTGAAAATGTTTTAACAATGAACAAGGTATTTAAACAAAAGTCAAAAGGTATTTCAACAATATATTTTGTGATAAAGGTACGTCAATTCATACTATCTAAAACTTTCCTATCTAAGCATTGTTCCGATATTATTTAATATGATATATGAGAATTTGCGCTTAATCATAAAAGGTTTTATTAAAATTGTTAACTTGGTATCACTGAATAAACATCACAATATACCAGTATGTAATATTTAAATATATCATATTATTTAAATATACGAATATTTATCACTCATCACTTAACAAACTCACTACCTGTTTTAACGTCATATTATTATATTTATTGCGATGTAATCATCTCCAAAACCTCTTTAGTAATATTTAATTTTATATTTTATAAATATTTCACATTGTATTTTTTGACGTATATACTATGCCATAAAATAGTTTTGGTGATAAAATGATTTTTAAAAAAAATGGGAACTGTGTAAATATTAAAATTTTAATTATCTATAGAAAATCTGCCATGTAAATTAAACAGCTTCTATTAGAGGAATGTTTCTAAAACATTGTGTATTTGAACTCGTTTTCACTCAGACGGAATATACGAACAGCCAGTGGTTCTTCTTATACCACATATTAATTTCGTCATTTTTTTCATCTCAAATAATTCATTCAATTAAATTGAAATAAATCAATATTTTATAAATAGTTTTTATAGTGCAGCTTATAAGAGTTTTTTATTTTTTCAAAACTGCAGAGCTATTTGCACAATAGAATTAGTGTTAACTCTGTTAAAAATCACATTTGAAGAAGTTCTAGATCATATATATATATATGCTACTTTTTCAGGTGGAACATAGTAAATAAATAAACACTCTATGGTATTTTCTTAAATAAATAAAATATCCCCCCGTTGACTGAGAGATTAGCATTTGTTTTGAGTTCTAATCCCACATCTACCGCATTTTAAAAAATGTCAATATGTGAAACTGAAAATTTAATGGGTTGAAAAACTGGCTAACAACCAGTTCTCGTAATCTTCCAAACCTGTCAAGATATGCTTTGATGTTGTGGAGATTTGTATACTCTACAATGAACATTTTCACACCTATGCAGATTTAAATGATCCACTTTCGGAGCCGCACGGTAAAAAAATCCTAAATAGACGGATGAACTGGTACAAAATGTTTTCACAGGAATAATTGTTTTTAAAACTCCACGTTCAATTAACAGGTGATGTAATTGAATGAAAAAGCAAAAGTAATTTATTATAGTAGTTAGAGTATCATTGTTAAAGAATATTTTAATTCAAATCGACCGAGGAAAGGAAAAAGGACGTAACCCTACACCCCAAAAATAGCTTTTTACGATTATTACAATATATACAACTTAATACACGTTTCGCTAAAAAGCTATAAGCTATTATGCCAAATTAGTATCTCAATTTAGCTTTTAAGTTTGAAAAAACGATTTTCTGTCAATTTTTGACAAGCCAAAAGAACTAAAACCACATCAATTTGACTGGATTTTCTTAAATAGCTTATTAATTTATTATCAGATTGGTTGAATAAGCCGCCAGTTTTAGTATTCGTGTACTTCAAAGTTGTGTCAATCTTGGTTTTTAATTTGGCTCAAAATATACACCTTTGTCCCACCTGTAAAATTTGGTATGCTAAGGTTACGTCCTTTATCCTTTTCACAGTCGAAATAATAAATACGTAAAAGGAAACGTAAGGTTAATATTCGATTTATAATATGAACTGAAGAACATTCACCATTAATAGATTTCTTCGAATAATTTAAATCAGTTTGTCAATTATGCCTTCCAATGACAATTTCAGTAATTTAACATTCACCCAGTTAGTCTCTTGTAGGTCCCAGACCACTCATATTAAATTTGATGATTCTAAGAATTTCTAAATAACGCTCGATGAATTGGCCTTATTGTCAACGAGGTCAAAGTTGTTTGAAGTTGGCTATCATTAGTAAAGTTTATATTTTAGGACTGTATGAATTCTATTGTTTCAGGGCACGGGAACTGAAAGTTTCGGAGCCGAATGAGGCCCTTTACTGAAAAAATTTGTGGCTTTTTTATTTTGAATAAAAAATTTCTTCAGCCATCCTTGAGCTGACTATTACTACAAAATTATCGATTAGACGAAAACGAAAAATCGCAAAAATTGTGTTTTATTACTTATACCAACAAATTTTTTTAAAAAAAATACAAATATGGTTATTTTAATCTTTTTCTTTCCAATTTTCACTTTTAAAATATTTCATATTATAGATTTCAAAATTGTCAAGGTGGCCACTTTTAAATTTACCTACATGTCGACTATAGAAAGGAAAAAGGACTTAACCCTCAATATTTTGATATAACTTTTGTTCTATAATCGGAGTACAACTTAACATACGTTATATCAAAACGATATAAACTGAATATGCCGAATTAGTGTATAAATTAAACTGATAGTTTTTTTAAGAAATAATGGTCTGTGAAATTTGCGACCAGGAAAAAAAGGGGAAATATCTAATCAATTTTATTGGTTTTTCTTAAAATACTTTTTAAATTAATGCCATATTGAGTGAATAAAATACCAGTGTTAGTCTTCGCGCAATTCAAGATTTTTTTATATGTAATCATTTGACTTTGGCTCAAAATTATTAAATAAACGTTTTCAAAGCTTCCTGTGAATTTTTTTTTATCGGGTTACGTCTCTTTTCTTTTCCACGGTCGATGTATTTTGACATATATTTCTATCTCATAAGAAGTTTCTATCATAATGACTGCATTTTTTGATTATTCAAAATAAATCTTGTAGTTATATGATTTGCAACTACAACCTCCGACACGTACCTTATCACGAACGCCAACATTTACCCAAAATGTATGTACAGTACGTGTTTTTTCTAAATACTAAAATTATAACACAACTTCATAAAGTTTTGATAATTTTCAAATTGTCGACGGGAGAGAATAACTTTTTTTGAAAATCTGGTTTAATTTGTATGATTTGTTTTAGAAATGTTTTCGACCCCTATATTATTTCATCTATGACTAAGAGTACTATATCATCATATCGAGGCCAGTACTACTTCCCTAGAATTAATTAAATTAACACGTTGATTGCAATAAAAATTTAACTCATATTATATAATACCTTTTACTTAACACGTTGTCTTCTTGACAGTGTTTACTAGACACAATATGGTTTTCAACGTGGAAATTGTAATATCGTAATACGTTGTATTCTTAACATGTGTATCAGTTTACAAAATATTTTCTCGGACCTCGATATCAATTAATGATTTAATATTCATACTTTATATGCAATTTTTTGAATTTATCTTCAGTGTATATTTGTTTTGGTAGCTGATTAAATTCGTAAATATTTTGTAAGAAGTTTACAAAAAGAGTTTAAACTACACACGTGAGTATCTTTAACAAAACAAGTTTAAAGGGGCCTACACGCGTTCAAGTTTGCATGCGCATTTATTTATGTTTGATCAATATTTTTTTCCTTTAAACGGAATATCTACTAATTTTAGGCAATCCTATTTGATAAAAAAATTAAGACTGGCCATCTAACTACATAAAATGTTATGACAAATAAACCATTCATTGATATAGGATGCTTAAATTTATTATTATTATTACGTATTATTAGCATGCACTGTGGGTTTTGAAAGTTATTAGTTTATATTATAAAACGAAATTAAAATAGTGGTACGCACAATTTCACTATTTAATAAATGTTGGTAATAAAATATTAAGCGATACGAAAATAATAGAAAACTTATTCAATCGATAATTCTAGCTAATATTAGACAAACTCAAGTCCAAGCTGAATTCAAAGTATTTTTATTACTTCTTCGTAACTATATGTATATCGTGTTATTAACGTATTAAACTTGTAATTTGTAATGTTACAACATGTAATAAATAAATAAATCATCTTTGTGAGGTTCGTTAAACGGAAATAATGAAATAACAGTGTTATAATATCGCAAATTCTACATACCGTAATATCATAGATTTAACATATGGTCGCCGTACTTTAATTATCGTCCATGTATACTTGCGTAAGTTTGCATGAGCGTATGTAGCCCCCTTAATACGGATATCGCCATTTAAAACTATTTATTTTTTATAACATTAATATCAGCAAAACTCTAAGTGATTTTTAGTAAATATTATATGCCAAAAGAGATGAAAAAGTATGCATTATGTTTAGAAAAAATAAAATAAAATAATGCTCTTTAGATTTTATTTATTATTGCTTACTTGATTTGATTTTTTTCAAATGAAATGATTTATTATTCCCATGGTTTATTTAATAAAATAGTTCATTCAATGTGGTTCGATGTACATGTTTGTGATCCAGTATTATTGGGAACTGTGTCATATGTGGGTTTTCACAATACACAATATGTTTCTGTACAGAGGGTTACGAATAAAGTACGAGTGGAACAATGTTATTTACAATAATATAGTGTATGGATCTCCATAGTATAAAAAAGTGTCTTAAAAGATTGTTTTTTAGGAGCTGTCAAATAAAAAAATACTCAATAGCTCAATACACATTCAGTCGTAATTTTGAGATTTTAAAAAGATCGCCAAATGTGTGAATTTAATCCACATTCCCTGGACTTGAGGTGCGCACTTAATGTTACCAAAAATAGTTTAAATAAAGACAATTAAAGCTTGATTGTATATTTTAAATGCTGAAAAATCAAATAACTATAAAATCATGGTAAAAATAGTTTTCTTAAACATATGTTTGTGTTAATATTAGCAAATTACGAGTAATCCATGGATGTGTAGACAAAAATATTTATATGGTACTTACCGTATGAAAAGGCATATATCTGAAGAGTTCATGGTCGTCTTTATACCATTTAACAGAGTACAAAGCATCCTGCCCGGTATCATACGAACATTCGAGAGTCGCCGGAAGTCGGAAGTCCGCCAATGATGGAACTTCCACTCCGACTATCTTTAGACATGAGCTACTTCCTGTTTTGTCAGAAAGAAATAGATTCACGTGAAAAGCTACTTCAATTTGTGATACCTCTGTAATTCATCTTGCGTATGAATGAATAATTTGAAAAGACTTTGTCAAATCTTTTCATCTCTATGCGAATTTAATAGATAAATAATATAGAGCAGAGCATATAAACGAATAAGCATGGGTTCATTTCATACACACAATATATATTGGTATATTAAGCGATGATAACTAGTACTGCCAAAAGAAGGTATAATTAAAATCGTGAGGTGTAGATTTGTCGGTACATATTTTCGGTGTACTGGCACAACACATCAATTCACGATTTTTTTATGAAATGACTTAAATATGAAGTCTCGTGTAAAAAATGTCTTCTTTCAACTGACACTCCATTAAATCGTATGGTTTTTGATTTTCTATTTAAACTACTTGAATATACACTATAAGTTTAATTACGTCACTTTTACTATTATAGCTGCTATTAATTCTGTTGTAACTGATGTAACGTATTGATTAGCAACTTAACAGTTTATTCTAAATTATAAAATATATCAATTTGGACAAATCCACTTACAGTCTTTTCAAAAATGCAAAATATTAAAATGCAATTATCCCAAGATTGTTTTTTAGTGATTTAACAGATTTTGCTTGTACCCCAACTATATAATAATATATGAGATGAGCTTAGTATAATATAAGCACATCCTATAATACTTTAAATAAATTTAAAAAAATTATTCGTTCAGTATAAAACTTGGCATAACATTATATATTGGCTCTTGACAATTTGACCAAGTTATAATTTCTCGCTTGGTATTCCCTTTTCCAGGACAGACTAGTACATTGTTGATAGCAAAGTAATAAAATGAACATAATAATTAATACATATATTTGCTTACTAAGTAATTATTTACCATATTATCTTGTATAGTTCAACTTATTTATAATATTGTTCGATGTGTCATCTAAATAATTACAATATTCAGAAAATTAAGCCTTACCTCATAGAGTGATGAAATTTTACAAAATATAGAATTAATTGTATAAATTATTGAATATTTACTGTAGAAAAGCAAATGAACGTAAACCACACAGAAAAACTCTACATGAGGCACAAAAAACGTTTAGTTAATAAATCTGGGTTAAAAGTTAATATATTACATATACAACTTTGAAGTACAGGAAGATTAAAATGTATAATCCCTCCTTTTTTTAATTTAAAAAGCTAAGTTTAGATACTAATTTATTATTTACAGCTTACAGCTTTTTGAGAAAACGTGTGTTAAGTTTTATAAATCACGATCGAAAAAAGCTATTCTGTAATTTTAAAATAGTTGAGGGTTACATCATTTTGCTTTTCTACAGTCCATATGATAAATGAATCATTTTTCTTTACCTGCGATATAATTGAATATTTAAAGTTCTTGTGATAAAATTGAGTTATATTTTTAAAAGATGAAAAATATTATATAAACTTAAAATACAAGTTAATTAAAGGTGAAAGTACGTTTACGCAATGCAAACTTGTTTTAGAGTCTAGACTTGTTAATGGAATATCTAGTTTAATTACAGTTTTATTATTCAAACAAATAGTTGACAAATTTTAATGAAAATCTGTTATAAAATTCATTATACTAAAGGAAATATTATAAACGCTTTAGTTGAGAATCCATTATGTTGTATACATAGTGGCACTTTAAAACATTGTTTTTTTTTTATAAATTATGGGTTTTGTAGATGAAGCGATTGATAAAAGGATGAGTATTACCAAAGAGGATAATCACGGTGTAGGCGGATACAATAGTTCTCAGTTGACAGTTCTCTGACATCATCTTAAATTTTGGTGACACATTAGGATTAAAGCGTCGTGTTTCACTACACCTTCTGAAAAAAACATTAAAAACATACATATTAAACAGTTGTTTCTCATAGATCAATCATCAGGATTTAAATCAGTGATTTCCATAGTTTATTGTACCACAGACCATTAAATAAGATAACAATAATCTGCGCTCCATCCCTAATTTCTAATAGAAATAAAAAAAATACTTTGTATATTTATGATTTCTTGTTTTGGCTGATACGTGTACCCTTAACGGACGTTTGGGCGTAATCAACGTACCCTAAAATTAATTTTAAGTTGCCACACACCTCTCAGCGGTTGCATGGATCTCCTGTAGTATTAATGATTTCTATACCAATAAGATTAACATTCTCTATTAAAAAAAAACAACGAATGTGCCTATTCTGTGTTTTTCAACCAGTTTCCCGCAGAAATCTTCTACTGGTCCGGAAAATGGTTTTTATTTTTTAACACAATGCTTACATGATTATAAGTAAATGTAACTCTGTAGATATCCATATAAGATAGGATAAAGCACTGATTTGAATATTGCCAAACTTTAAGTTTTAATAATAATTTATTATTTCGATTACTTATTTGTATGAAAAGACGTTTTCAGCAATTGATAGCAAAAAAAAAGCACATAAAGCTTATTTATGCTATTTTAGTGCTTAGTCTTTTTGAGACAACTTGCAAATGCTATTTATTAACAAATATTGTAGTAAGAAAACAGCTGACAGATAAGAAAGTATATTTTCGGAAACAAGTATTGACTAACAAATGTTTATAAATATTTTGAGACCTTTCATCATATCATTTTTAATTTTCTTTCTGCTCCGTTACCGGTTATTTAATAAATTTAAAAAAAATATTTTACAATTAAGCATGCAATATACTCTTAATAATAAATAATTGTAATTTTTGCACCACAAATCCGCGAAATATGTTTTTATTATTACAATTTTGTGTATCAAATACGACCAGCGGTTGTCAAAAGATTGAAGCTGAAGATGTATAAATAACATACGTTAACTTAATCATTTAAAGTGTGTTTCATGCACGGATTTTCGTTTCCATGCGCTGAACTTTAAAGCTCCGTATAAATTAAAAATACATTACATCAATATCGTTCATCTTATATGATAAAAGAATAAGATTTAGTTGTCTTTATTATTTTGTACGTTGTATTGCAATACTATTTAATAAATTCCAGTGGATCAGATTTTTTCAACTCATTTTTATTACTCTGCCACCTTTTAATATTATATATACTTGTATTATAGATCCTGGAACCACAACCTCTCCCTGAATATATTAAGCGCCCCCGAGGGGATAATATTGTCTCCTTTGTTAATCAGTGGTTTAGGCAAGGAGGAATTCTATTACACAATGTCGCGCAATCTTTTTCAAGATATAAGCGCACAGACTTATTTCTCATTCTAACTGTGGGTAACTGGCTCGAATCTTAAAACCGCAACATTATTCAATCGGTGATATGTGTATTTTTTACCGTATCCACTTTGTTAGTGAAGCATGTGGATTTCTACCATGGGAAAAACTTAAGAAATGTAGGAAATGGATTTTTAAAGTGTAAAGAATATATTGACTGATTTTATATTCACGAGAATTGACTTGTATTCCATATGGAGAAAAACGATTGAATTTAACAAAATCTTCATTTTTTTCTAAATAAATGTCTTCAAAGTACAAAGGTCTTCTGTATTTTCATAAAATTAATTATAATCCAGTTTTTTATGAAAAAAATTGTTAATTTTTCATATTTTATTATTACTTTCTGAGAAGAATTAAAGATTAGAGCGGTTAAAATGATTTAAAAAAATAATTTAATAAATTCATTACATTTATAAAATTATTATGTCTTTCAGATAACCATGAGGTAGGCGTATACACTCTGGAACCAGAGATTGCGGGTTTGATTACCACATATGATAGATCGAAAAAAATACTGAAGTGGATGTCCATTAGATTGAGCAATTTCTCAAGAACCAGTTCTCGCTTAAAACACTCTGTCAAGAGTTATTTTTACATTACGGAGATCCATGTAAAATAAATAATGACGATAAATATAAGCTTATAATACTACTATAAGACTGTGAAACGCAAACGCTTGTTTGTAAATCCATGTATGAAAATTTGTCATATTTAAAGTGTTTTCAATTTTCAATAACATTTCGATAAACCGAAATTCAATAAAAGAACAGTTTTTAATGATTTCTTTTGGATTTTGTTATAAATAGTTTCAATATATAAATAACATATTTTTTGCTTTAATATGTGTGCATTTTAAAAGCACATGAATTGCGTACATGTCCATTAAATTTTAGCAAAATACGTTTTCATCCTGAGATGCTATTATTCCGATACTTGAAACAACACAATCCATATTACATACTCGTAAAAAATATTATGATATAGCAAACGTTCAATGGAAAGCTATCAATTTTTATTTTCACAAAACTTTCAAAGGTTTCATCTCCACACGCTTGAAATAAAATACAAAGTAATAAGATATCCTTGCGAAAGAATTTCAATTTAAAATAAAATGTATCTTTTGTTTTCGATGCAAAGCACGACGTCACAGATCGTATTACTAAGAATAGATAAAATGATGTACTCTACTGAAATATCTTTCTTAAATTATTTTCAACTCTAAACAGGAAAATATAGCCAAAGGACAAGATTTAGATTGTTTTCTTGTTTCGAAAACGCATATTTATATTTAGCTTGAAGACTGACCTTTAGAATATTTTTAATTACAATCTTAAAATAAAAATTGACCTTTCTTTTATTTATGTATATTTAATTCACATAAATAATTTGTTAATTCATGTTGACAATTTTTCTTGTTAACAATACACTTCTTTAAATATTTTTTAAAAATATCACAGTCATTCAAAATTTTGCAGCTTTATATAATAAGTTACAAAACTTTTTGGGAGGTGGCAATTTCAATGCAAATTGTAATTGTGTAATATTGACTATGAAAAAGAAAAATAACGTAACTCATGGACATACAATTTTACAAGATGCACAAAAAACGATAATTTAATGTTTTTAAGCCAATATCAAAACGTTACATGGGCACAACCATGAAGTGCATGAAGAATAAGATGGGCGTTTATTTACTCAATATGATATTAGTTTAATAATTTATTTTAAAAAAAACGAGTCCAATTTATTAGGTGGTAGCTCTATTTCCTGGTCATGAATTTCATAGACTGTCCTTTTTCAAAAATTTGGCATTTTTTGCTTAAACCCTTTTGTTTATTAAGCTGCATACATTCTGACCATCGAATAAAAGTTATTTCGAAAAATTAAGGGTTATGTTTTTTTTCCTTTCCATAGTCGATATATATATTACAAAATTCTAAGGTAAAGTATGACTGTTTTAGTAATGTATAATTTGATACATACCAAATATTGCGTAGTTAATAATTATAATTCACGTTAATTTCACATCATTTGAAATTTGTGGAAGTTTCTTATATTCTATTTATATTGCATATTTTTAAATCGGTTCCTAAAAGTTACTTATTTGTGAATATAATTAAGATCTGCTAAATACGTGAGATTTATTTAGTAATTTTTTTAATATTTTCAATGAAAATAATATACAGTAGAACTTCAGTAGACGTCTTTAATTTGTTCTAGATCTTTGGATTTATACCAAACAGAACATACACCAAACGATTTTTTTCCATAAGAAATAAAGTAAGAATGAATAATTCGTTCCCATAACACATCATATTATTATTATTGTTATCATAACATACATAGATAGAGCTGTATAAAATAATTTAAGCACTGCTTAATACCATGACTGTTTATGACCAAACAAAATAATATTTTTAAAATATCCTGAAGAGAAGTCAGAGGCAAAGTTCTTTGGATGGATTTTTAGTAAGCTTCAAACTTATAATCTTTAACCGGGTACAAGTAAAGAAAAGAGACACGAAAGAAAAATATTATAAGTTAAATATTCATTTATTTTTCCTAAAATAATTGCTTTTGGATTCATTTATTTTAATACCAAATACAGTGGTATTATTAAATAAAATTTTGTGGCCCAAACGGAAGGTATCACTGTATTTCGATATTAATATTAATAATCAAGTATATAATTCATAGTAAGATGGGACAAAACTTTCTTGATACGTATTATCCTTACATGTTTTTTTACAAGTAGTAAATATGTTTTTATAAAAAAGCATACGTTTAAAAATGTATACTTATTTTATCAACGATAATCTTTGAAGGGATTTTTTAGTTCACTTCAGAGAAAAAGTTTGATACGCTGTATTAGATTCGCTCAAACTTTCAAAATGCCTTTGAGATATATGCTTCAGGAAGACCCTTTAAATATTCACCATACGAATGTCAGCACAAGGAGAGGTAAAACTTTGAGAATCATTAAACATTCAATCGACATGATTACGTTCTATTGAAATCACTATACGTACGTAGAGTTTTTGTTTTATTTGAATTCAATTTATATAATATCGCGTTAATTCTCATAATTGTTTTTAGTTATTATTATTTCTTAGATCAGTTATTTATAAATAGTATTACACATCATAGGATTTGAAAATATCGAAAATATTAAATATTTACTGATTTTTTTTTAAATTAATTTTTTTAATTATACATACCTTTTGATATTTAAAGTGATTAAATACGATATAAAATAATAAGCATACAATTAGATCAAAAAGAAGGAAATATTTATCGTTGGTATGGTTAAAAAAATATTATTTAAGTAAAAAACCTTTTGAAAATGGATACAAAGCATTATCTATCAATGTATAATATGTATAAAGGACAGATAGTTCTTGATAACATAACCAGTTCTTCCTTCCTTCTTCTGATTAGCAGATATATTTCATCTAAACCCTCAAATGCTATTTGTTAGTTGTTATACAAATTTGCATTTAGTACGGTAA
>JAGVSQ010006822.1:0-15925 GCA_022683975.1 Rhyacophila evoluta | reverse complement strand
TGTCAGACAATTACTCAACCTAATAGGCAACCAGTCCTGCATTTTTTTGGATTTTAAAAATCTGACACAGATGGGGATTCTATTGTTTATATTTTTGATGTTTTTGCCAGTAAAAATAATGGTTGTTTCCACCTGAAAATGGATTATATGGACATTTTAAGCAGTGCTCCACAACCACTGAGCCACAGGATAGTAATTTGGCGCGAGATGATGCTGGGTGTACCGTAGCGTATTTCTCGAATACAAGAAAAAAAAACATTTATAAAATATTTGGCAAGATGGCAATCATAGATAAAAAGAAATAATTATTTTTTGCTCGGAAGAATATGTAATTCATACATACATATAATTGATAAATGTATATTTATAAATATAACTTACCACAGAATATTTCAGAGTGATCTCCACATAAGAATATCTCTTATTAAACCATAAAATTGCTAAATAACTACTGCACATCTAGAATGCCAGTCCAGCAACAAATCCAATATCATATTAATTATTAACTTATTATCGTGGATTAGTTTTACACTGCTTTACAGTGTGAAGTTACTAGAACTTATCAAGCTGTTTGTCCTTATGAGACCATTCTCTGGTTTTAGATACCTTAAAATAGATCTGAATCTAGATTCCGTGACAAAATTTGGTCTATATTTTTTGGTAGAATTAATCATTACTCAAAAGTGATTAGGGAATCGGTTTCCATATAATAAATTATATTTATGAGATCAACTTATAAGTTAACAGTATTTTAATGTCAACTAAAGTAAACCAGAAGTAATCGAAAGTCCACAAAGTACATTTAATTATTTTATTGAATTAAGTATTTTGCCCTTTTAACATATAAACATTTATCCGTTCAGATATACAGAATAAAAATGGACACATATTTGGGTATATATAGTTACATACATTTAAAATAATTTGAATCCTAATGAAATATTAACTGGCCGTCAAATTCAAATCGATTTAGCATAATAATATTTATTATTTTTATATCCATTATAGAAGTTTAGGCGCAATGGATCTTATTTTGAAGATTTGAAACAGTTGTTCATTACAGATATAATTTTCTATGACCAGCCGAATAATTTCATTTACTGATTCAGTTTTGTTTTATAAAAATTTTAATTATTGTTAATAAAATATAATTAGGTATTTTTTCTTGAATTACTATGTATAAATTTTAATACTGAACCTATCCTAGAGAGGAAATCGAGCTAATAGAATAAAGGTTTTTTTATACAACAATTAGATAATTATTAGTGAATGAAGATTGTGGTTATAGTTTTCAGAAAGCTTTTTATAACTAATAATGTTTATTTTACTATGTGACATGAATAGGTATCTAACAATATTTAATATCTTTTATATTTTCTAGACCAGGTATAGCTAATGTTGAATTTATAGTTATATACTTAAATGATATTTGAAATAAAAAGCATATTTGTATGAAAAGTGACTTCCATGACAAAGATTCATACATGCTATAATATTATTTGTATAGCAATACAGTCTTTCGATATCTGATTTTAATATTATTATTTAGTAGCGTTTCTTCAGAAAATGTTATCAAAAATGTTTGAATTTAAGATAAATATTTGTTTAATTAAAAAAACTACTGGGAAAGATGACATCGAAAAACTTTCTAACGAAAATTCTGAAACTCAATTCAATTGTATGTACCATCCACATTATGAATTATATAATGTTCGCATGTCTTATAGTGTTTTTTTAACCTCTTTTTTCGTGTTATTTATAATTATCATAATGCGAACACATACAATGATCTTGTATATTAACTTCTATCAAGTCATAACATCCACTTGGATATTTTGTTAAAGAACCTGTGTTTCAAACATATATTTTTTCCATTATCGTCATTAATTAATTCAAAAAAATTATAATACAATATTTTGGTTATTCATTTTACAAGAATGTAATTTATAAATCATTGTATAAAACTTTGAAAAAAAAAGAAAAATACTTTTAGCTCAACAATAGAATATGTGAGAAGTTTGCAATAGTTAAATATATTTATTTTGTGCTTATTTTATGTAAATTTACTATTTTTTTTTATCTTTACATTAATACTTGTTGTTTGACACATACGATTTGTTTAATATAGCTTAAACACTATGGTTATTAAAATATTTTAAATTTGCATACATTTATTACAACATCAGACAATTTATTAATATGTATAACACAATTTGTGGACATGAGAATATATCAAATTATCTTTGAATATCTAAAATGCGAAGAATTAATACTCACATTGGTTTAAGACATGAAGATTTTAAAACGATTAATATATTTTAAAATGTACTCTTACATTAATTTAATTTTTATTACACATTACGATATCTTTTACACTGTTATTATAAGGGCATTTTTGGAAGGTTTTTGGAACATTCAGGAAGGCAATGGAATTGAAGACTATTTATTGTTAGATTTTACTTTATCGGGATATATTTGCATTAATAGTGCATATAATAACTATATCAAAGAATACATTACAGAATTTGAAAACATAATAATAAAACTTTTATATTCATTAGACTGGAAAAATGTTAGCTGTACAATGAACATTAAAAAATAATTTATATCAGTAAAATGAAGAACAAAGGAACGTATTCAGCTATTTTTTATATAAAAATATAGTTTTTATATTCCTATGTAATTTGTAGTATAATCCAAGTTAAAAATTTAAGAAACAATTATTATTGTATCATATTTTACAAAACCAAACAACAAGACAGCTAAATAATAAAATGGAATTAAATAAAATGTTTGCAATTTTTTAATACACATGGAATCAATCAAATACAAATAAATTATCTATAAATATAATAAACCATATAAAAGTTGTAATATTTTGAGAAGAGGTTAGTACCACTGGTGGTAATGTATTTTTGTAATTATTATTTCATATCATATGTACCCAAGAACGGATTTTTTTTCCTCAACAACCCTTTAATTTTATTTACTTCATACTTTACTGAACCACTTTCAATGACAAATATTTTGACAATATCATTTTAGCCAAGTTTTCTAAATACCTGGATAAGCAACACTCAACTATTCAAATTCCCCATATTGAATTAATTTTCTTCTAAGCATATTGTGCAATTTATTGTCGTGATTTTTTTCTCAATTCGTGTCACTATAATAGTTCGATTTTCGTATAAAAATAAATAATTGTTGGGCTACTGAGTGAATCATTTTTTATACACATGGCTTAATGAATAAAAAAATATGTAAATATGTAGTTCATTAAGGTAATTTGTGTTATCAAAACTATCTGTTTATTGTATATTTGTAAGAAAAATATAGGATTACTGTGTAAAATGATGGAATAGAATATAAACTGACGGTTTCCAAGGTTTTTTTTTTAAATAAATAGTTTAAATAATGAAAATACTACTTTTATTCATATTAATATAAAATTCTTTTCTTTTTTTAAATAATATAATATAGAATTAATGTATGTAACATATAACTTACTTTGCTTACAGTAAACAGTGCTCAGAATATATACTATATAAAATTATGTAAATATGAATTTTCAGTTAAAACTGAGAAAGAAACTGATAATTCGATAATATTATATCAATCGTAGGCAGGGACTATTTTTTTATTGTTTCTATGCGCATAGAGAATGATTTCTATGATTGTAAGCCAACTATGAAAGCAGCGGAGAATAGACAAGATTCACTTTTTGATTAATTAAATATTTATCCATATTTTAGGCTACAACATTTCATTTTTACAATTTTATATTTATTTAGCAGTATAATTCATGACATTCAATTTAAATAATTACGACCACCTTTCATTTCCATTAGCACAGTATTTGTTAATACTATAACAATAAATTAATGAATTTAAAAGCGACTTAATACTTACCTTATTTTACCATTAAGAATGAATCTCTGATTTTTTTTGTTTCAAATATACATTCAAAATTTACAAAGACGTTTATAATAACACAGTCATTTTAATAAATATTAATAAGTCATATCAAAGGCATTAAAATTTTTGAAGATAGAAAGATTAATTTAAAATCATTAAGAAAACCGCATTTTGTTACAAGGGCACTTGCATATTTTCCATACATAAGTAATGAGACAATTTAATGTATTTTTTAGATAATTTTTTTTTTTATGACTGGCCCATGACTAAAACTTAAGAATATTGTGCACATAATTAAACATTAATATATTTTTTCTCATAAGCTAAATTGTATATTGCATGCAGTAATAAAATTATGTTACAACAAAAAAAATTTAAATTCAAAATAAAATATTACTGAAATTTTGTTAAAATCCTTAATGGCGACACATTTGAATCCTGTTTTTCGGAGAATGTTCAGAAAAATATAGTGTGTTAGTGCAGTTAAGGTATTACATGAAAGCAATTTTGCAATTTTTAACGTTTCCTAATATTTATCACATAAGGTGTAAATAATATTTAGAAATAAACGTTTACATTCATTCTCCAATAATTTATGTATATTAGTTTTTCTAAGCATAAGTATCTCACAGTAAAATAGTTGTTTAAAAAATGGTGCCAATCTTAGTGTTTACACAATATTATATTTAACATAAAATGTATTTATACATCCCATAATTATAAATAATTACAGTTTTCATTAATAGTAGAATAGGGCTAAAACATTTTTAACTACAAGATAAGATAAGGTTAAGGTGGCCATGATGAATATATTAAATTATCGAAATTCAATATATGTTGAATGCACTGGAATATATAACCGATTTGATATGATTAACTGGTGAAAGTAAAAAAATACCCATAGTGCTATTTTTCCCGAGAGCTATTATAGAGAGATCTGATATTTTGAAGTTGATCATTAAATGTTAGTGTGTCATATTAAAATCAGGCACTTGTCTCTAAAAGGTGCCGTATAACTTTTCATTTTTTAACATAACTTCTAAAAAACAATATTGCGGTAAACATTTTTCTAATTGTGTAATCAATTTACAGATGGCATTAGTTTTAAAATAAATATTCAGAATGTATTTTTTCAAGTTGACTACAAAATATCTATTATGTTTCCCAAGTCAAGTTTTATTGAAAGCTTTTGTTTGATAAACCATTATTAAAATTAAAATGTTATAAATTTAGCTGTTGTAAAATAGAATTTTATCAAATATATTTTAAGTAAGGTTAAGGTTAATCCCCCTACCGCATTAAAGCCACAACGATTTAAACACGACTTCAGATATTTCAGACGCCCAGTTTTAGCGGATGACAGAGAATTCTGGAAGCAAACGTGGTGGCTATATATTCCACATGTTGTCTCGTAAAAGACCAAGAGAAACGTTTGTAAGTTTTTAAGTATGAGCAATACGTTTATAATTGTCTCGTGGTTGATTCGTGATGACATCATACATAACTATTTGATTTCTGCCCTCAAAAACGCTGATTAATCGTAAAGCAAACGGTGATTTGGGTGTGGTGATCGAACTGATCGTATTTAAGTGACGATATTTTAATGAAGTTTAGTTTATCTAAGCGTGTGCCACATAGCGATTGCTTTTCTTGGTTGCTGCGTCATTTGAGACCAGTGCAAAACCTCTTGCCCGTTTTCTGTTGCACCTACGCAACACCAGCCCACAGCTTGACTACCACTGGAAACGCATACCTGGAAAGATAATATTTTAAACTTAAAACCCAATTTTTGAATATTGCATTATATTTATCACCTATTTTAAATCTAAGTTTTAATTGTTTTCGCTCTCAAAGTCCATTAGCATATCTTTATTAAATCCCCGTAGGATGGTGTACTTATTATAGTTATTCAAATTATTTATCTCGGTGAAATGTGATCGCTCTTAATTATTAAATAAGTCCCAAGAACTTCTTATTTTTATGGAGCCAAGTCTTTATTTATGGGTAAATTAATTATATGTACTGAAAATTTCAGAAAATAAAAAAACAAATGATGTTCTCATAAAACTTGGATATTGCTTAATAAAAGCAGCTATTTTTGTGGGCTAATATTATTAAGAGCTTGAAATACATCGAATTAAATATACACGAAATAAAATTTAGTTTCAGGAGTCATCGATACATCGTGTTTGATACAACCCAGAGAATCTTATCTCATGTAATATTTCAAAGCATGTACATATATATAAACAATATCTAAGAGTGAATGGCTTAGTACTCACCTCGAGTGCAGCATCTTGAATATTATTTGACGAAAGACTGAATGAGAGAGCTTCGTTCCATACTGGATTAGCAGTATCTTTGCAGCTCGCAGTCTTCTTTTTCTTCACTCGCTTTCCAGAGACTAAAAGGTAAACTTTTACGAATGGATCTGAAAACAAAATAAAACACGTTACTTTTCAAATGGATTTTGAAAATTCTATTACCTCACTCAGAGCCGATTGAAGGGGTCAGGGCGGATGCGTGTTAAGGGCATGAAACGTTCCAACTTATTAAAATGTAGTTTAAAATAATGCAGTTTTTTCCACGTTTATCTCACACAGGCAACAGGGGCAACGTCTTGTATTATTTACTCGTATATATATCAATATTTTCTGTTATCCTATTTCTGTTTCAATAATTTATTGCTTTTATGAACCGCAGCAAGGAGGTGACTGTTTCCAATAAAGGCCAATTCGGAAGCCATTTGCTATACCCAGCTTAGTCGTGTGCTAAATTTGGTCTCAGTCACAACAAAAGATCATAAATAATATTATAATTATTGAAAAATAGCCTCTCATCGTTTTGTTGATATAAATTAAGTTTCTTTGTTAGCTAAATACAAACTAAAAAAATTTTTTGTTATCAATTAACTTCGTAATGAAATGGACTATAATCACACCTCGGCTAATTTCTAGGTTTAAGTAAAAATATTAATGCTATTGTATTTTATTAGTAAATAAATGTGAATCTGAGGTTTCGATTAAATTAAATTTTCAAAGTTATATTTTTGTTTGAGTATTTTTGAAAAATCGATACTGAATAATACGAAAGATTCGATGAATGAGTCACAAAAAATTTAAAGCCAATCGTACTACAAAGGTTTGAGATAATTTCCAATTATTCCAACGAAAAAACAAGCCCGTTCAATTTTATTTACTATTTGGATGCTCGCTCCACACCTGATGTTAAATAAATTGTAATACAAGTATCATTGTATTCAAGAGTATCTATTCTAAAATCGTCCGACCGACAAAACACGACAACAAAAACAAGTGTTCCGGCTTATTACCTAGAGTTTCTTTACTATCCTGTCCCGGAGTCAAGAGATTCCTCGCCTTGAGGACGACGACCGTGAGCCTCTCGGCTGAGGGCAGGTAGCTGAGGGAGAGGAGAAGCTCTTGAAGCTCTTCAGGAGGTCTCTTCTGGCGTGCGATTTCACCCCACACCTCTACGCCACCAGCGACGCTCAAGCCGTCGAGTGCTACGCGGACCTCGCCTGTCACTTCATTCCGTGAATATCTACGAATAACATAGGTAATTAAGCACCTATATGTGTTTAAATTATGCAAAACAAGTAATGGAAACCTATCCTTTGGTTGTGTGAAATGTTGATGGCTAATCAATGTCAATTATTTAATAGTATTACCAAAGTATATTATCATTTATTTATGAGCGTGTTGTTTGGTATCTTCGTATGAATGTTAGACTTTAAGAAGGATTTGTTTAAAGCTTCAGACACTTAATTTTACGGCAACCGCAGTATTGGCTAATCAATATTAATTCACAAATACCACAGATTATTTCTCGATACCAGAGTTCTACTACACACTGGATAAGAACATTTATCTAAGAACGGGACTGGTGAATAATGAGCACATTATATATATCAATATTTTGATAACAATCCCAATATGATTTAAGCGCACTTGTTGGAAATCAATTTTGGGCCGATCGTTAATTTGAATGCAATAAATGCAAAATACTCTCATAGTGTAATTTGTATTTGAATATGAGGTATAAATAATGAAAGTATAAGTGTTAGGCTAGGGGAATGAATGAAAATTTAATTATCATAACAATACTCTGATAATATTATATCTTTACACCATGAAGATATACGCGTCTTTAGGCCGAGAATTGTGTTTTATTTTTATCTTAATTATTTTATTAATTTAATACGTTTATCATGAAATATATCTGAAATAAAAAATCCAATTTATCTTACCTATCAAAATCATAAACCTGAAGGAGCAATATCTTTTCACAGAGTTCATCATGAGAAACAGGAAACTTGAAGTGTTGATCAAAGAAAGGATTAGGATCATTTCGGTGAACCTGAGTCTGTCTAGCTCTGTTGTCCACTTCCGGCAGTAGGGCAAGGCGTACGTAAGGATCATTGAAACCTCCCTGATCGCTTCCTGCTAAATCGTGAGCTGAAAGTAATTACATCACTTAGTCTGGAAATTACAATACAATTAAGCTCGTGACATTAAAATGCCTTTGTATCGTTAAATTTAAGGCTTTTTAAAATCTCTTTCGGCAGTTGATTAATATTAATTTCTCAAAGTTCAATGGCCTGTTGTTATTTTTGATATAAAAGCACAAAGAGTCCCGAAAAATATTTAAATACGAAATAGACAACGATAATATGAATACCAAAGATGATTTTCGTCGGTTGTTGGGAAACGATTTTATAAAAATAAACGTTCTTGAGACAAATGGCTCTAGGGAAGGGAAATCATTTACAATATATTAAATGTGAAGTAGAAATTCTTCGAATAAGAGCCACACGAAAAAGCATTATGCTATAAAAAATATGATAAATTCTGAAATGGAAAAGTTTTTTTTTTATCTAAAATATCTTGTTCTAAATTTCCTTCAAACAAAATTTACCTACGTAAACATTTTTATATGTATTTTAGACAGCCAGCATAAAGAATATAAGCACAATAATTTAAAATATAAAATTATAATGATCAATATTTTCACCTTTGACACGAGGCATTTTATAATTCAGAAAAATAAAAAGACTGAAAAACAAAAAAATAGGTAAGGTATCATACCACAATAATAATAAAGAATAGTAGAGAAACATTGATAGATGTATATTATACGAGTACCCGTAAAGTTAGCAACTTCTATCAGTATTGGAATAGGGCATATGACAACTGGAATGAGATTAAGTTAGTGCTAGATCATAACATCGTTATAATATTGTAATTGTACGTCTGCGAAATAGCATTTCGGAAGCCAACAGAAACATGTTTTTTGTTAATCAACGATCAAGAGTCTTATAATTCCTTTATTTTGTATTTATTTTATATTATTTTGTAATGGATATACCATACGAAGTTGATTTTTTCAAATAGACACTCCTATAAAATTTATTATTTTTCTCGGAGTTATCTACGTTTACGTGATTAAATGTGTCTAAGGGCGTGTCAGATAGAAACGTCTTTACAAATTTAATATTTCCGGCGAGTTGAACCCTGTTATATTGGCTACCCTGCGATTCCTGGAATGAAATTTTCTCGGGAAAGTGTTTGGCTCAATTTGTAATAGATAAATTTGGCGGATTCTCTACAACCATATCCCATATGTTAAGCCAGACGTTATTAAATTTATTAAGATTCATCTTCTTCGGTGGACTGATCATTTTATTTTCAAGCATTATATTATACCCTTGGTTTAAACACATCATTTTAAATGTGAGAGAAGATATAGCCCTGGTAGATTCACGATTACAATAGTTTGGTGGAATGAAGAGGGATGCATGTATATTTGTGTCATCGGTTTCCGCAACAGCCAGGACCCATCCCAGACTACAGAGTTATGATGATTATCATCTAAGAATCGGTGATGTCATACGTTATTCTTTTAGACTTTTTACAAAAACTTAGCGACTGTTTTAAAGTGTCATTCTCCGAATTCCTAATAGTCCTAGTGTAACATGTCGATAACTAATTCTAATAAATTTTAAATTCATCTGCAAATGCATGTATGTTTTTACTATAAAGTATTTAGTATCAGTTATTGGTGCAATGAATTGAAAAGTGGAGAAGACTTGTTTTCCCGTCTGCCAACCGAAATACTACCACAAATACTATGCGGGCGTATACCGTGGCGTAACTAGCATGACGCGTACTTCAAAGTGCTAGCTTCTCAAGACCTTCTCTGGGAGTGTCCCCATACAGGTTGAAGGGAAAATCATTCACGTCGGTTCGACAATTTATAGAACCGGTTGACCTTTGCGTTTTGGTTTATACGAATGATAATTTTCTATTAGAGGACTGGATGAATTTGACTAACAAAACCAGGGCCGATTTCAAGTTTGAGTGATATGGTAATAATACTTGCTGTCTATCATAAATTTGTAAGTATATTTCTGTGATTGAAGTTAATTTTATGGAAAAAAGCTTGATATAGATCAACTATTAATCATCAATTATTGAGCTTTGAAATATAACCTTTCTATATTTCCGCTGGCTCATCATATATTTATAAATTCTCTCATTTAGCTTACACATTTCTAAAGTTCATTGTACAAATTGTAAGCACAAAGTAGATGCGAATTATTTATTGAGTTTTAGTGTTGAAACAGCACATAAATTATTATCTTCCTGTACACGCCAAGTTCAAACATGTTTGTTTAATGATAAACTAAACAATAATTGTAGCTTTAGGTAAGGAATTACCTTCAATTAAGTGAACAGTGAAATCTGAGCGATCGAAGTCGTATTTAAGCCGCAAATGAAGCCTCCCTAGGGAGGGGCCTCGCGTTACACCTTCGGGAGTCCCCAAGAAAAGGGGCCCCTCTCGCTTTGTGTACAGATCCGGCTGGAGAGCTCCCAGGGGGCTAGGGGGCGGCAAGGGACTCGTGCTGTCTACGAGAGAGTTGCTTCTGTCCATTCTGTGGGATGTTTGAAATATATTAGTATTTAGACAATGCCGTTATTAAAAATACTATAATTTTATTAAATAGATACTTATAGTTTTAATTTGAACAAACATCCTATTTTTTTGATATTGTAATTATAATATAAATATTACAACAAAACTCCGCATGTTGAATTATATTCAAATTTTATAAGTAATATTTGGACTGGTTTCAAAAAGCACTTTATTTTTTTTTCTAAAAATAATACAAGAAAAAAACTGGGCAATTATTTACCTCAAGCTTGTCAATGAATCGTCATTCGATATGCAATACCACATTAGTGCCAAGTATTACAGAAATATTTTTACGTATGTAATTTTTCAACTTCATATTGTAAAATTAAGTTCCCCATAATAGATTATAATTAAATTCAAACAGTAATATCCCTCATGTCAAGTGAGCTTTTGGTGTGGATGATGGGACAATTGACGATGTACTGGTATCAAGATGATCAGCCTTTTTCTAATATTTTGTTTACCAATTACTCAAGAATACTTGCAAAACAATTGAAATATTTATGGTTATTTCAAATGTCAACAATATCAGTAAATCTCTACGAAAATAAAAGCTCTCATCTAGTGCTTCTCTTCTATGAAATTCGACTACAAATAAATTAAGTATATGTATAAGATTTCAACATCCTGGGATCAGAGAAACCCAATGACAATAATGCGACTTAATAATGTGAAGCCGACCCAATTTCCAATTTTGTAAATATGGGTCTGTTTTTACAACCATTATTTATTGTATTCTCGAATACGGTCTTTTACGTAATTGGGTCATCGAATAATGAAGAGAAATTATTAATGTGACGGTTTTGTAAATTCGGTATTCAATTTATAAAATCGTTCCGTGATATTTTATTATTCATATGATGTGTAATCAGAACAAATTGATAAGGGAAACAGCATTAACAATAGATTCAATGTTTACAATTGAAAATTATTTACATTTTAAAAATTATATAGTTTTACTCAAGATAATATAGCCATATAAATTATATTTAAATTAATAAGATACGCATTTTGTCTACTTAGTTGACTTTGTAATGTTTCAGTTTATAATTGACCTTTAAATTAAAAGCTTTTATAAGTCAGTGTTGTTAAAAAGGCTTTTGATATAAACAATGGTTAATATTTAAAGGGTATGGATTAAAAAAATAATAAGTACTAAGTACGAACAACTTTTATATTCTGCAGATTTTTGACTATATTGAAGTAATTCAGGATTCTGTGTCAGTGATTACTAGGTATAGATGTCTTGAGAAAGAAACATTATTAAATGCAGTAAATCTTTTTTTAAGCAAAATACACCATGGTACGCTCGCAAAAGATTCCCCCATGATTTTATCGTCACTATTAACTATTGTAAAATAGACCACTACAGCGTGGTAGAATCTTAGCATGTTGGGATTATTGACAGCCCAGTGTGTAAATGTGGAAAGGAAAATGAAGATATCGATCACATTGTTTAGCAGTGTAATCTCTATGATTCTCAAAGATTCGGCATATTAAAAAGCTTAATCAGGAGTTTTGTTACAGTCTCCACATATTGCTTAATTTATTCAGATGTTTAATTTTTTAAACAAATGTGAACTTAAGATTTAAATGTGTAATTTATTTTTTGTTAAAATATATCAAGTGCTTAGCCTAAATAAACCTTTTATAAGGTTTAAATGCATTCATATTTAGGTACCCTTATGCGGTGCACATTACGCATGGCGCAACCCTGTTTATTGTTGCTATTAAAATCAATGAAATGCTCGGTGGATTATATTACAGTTCATAGAATCAGACAATGCATAGTGTATCGTGTATTTAATTTATCACTTTATCAATCAAAGCATACATTTCAAAATATATGTGATAAATATTTTAAGACTATATAAAAGAGACAAAAGGAAAACAACAAGAAAAAGATAAGCAATATCAAAATGATGTCTCAAAAGAACAGTTTTATCTGTCATGTAGGTTATCTTATATGGAGCATGTGCGAAGAGCCATAACTTTCACAAACTAATTTAAAATAAGTTGTATGAACATTTTCCGATTACGTTGTCAAAAACTTTGTAACATTACTAAACTTACAAGCTCATATATTACACTTTACGGAAGTATACTGAGAGCTTTATACATTTATTATGATAATATTTAATTTCAAGTAGTTTGATAGCAGTAAAACATTTTATGATGAGACTTCAGTTAAAGTAAATGTTCAGAATATAATTAAAACAGCGGGTGAACATTGGTTTATATTGAAGTGTGGCGATCAATTGTTTCGCACAATGTTTTAAATATTTAGCGCATAATATTTTGCACCCACACCATAATGATTGAAGCATTATCAGACAAGTTATATGTACATGAAAGGAGAATCATGTTCTGTTTATAATTATTTAAATTTTTGTTTTCTATCGTAATTTTGACTTTGGTTGCCTCTACCAAACTACGGAGGCGTGTAAATTTTATACTTTTTCACCATGAAATGTTCAACTATAACAAGATACCATTTTAAAGTTAATAACAATATCACAATTTTCTTTAGCTTCAAGATTTCATTGCAGTTTGGTGGAAGTATATTCCGTTTTGATAATATATTCAATGCTTTGTGCCTAGTTGCATATCGCAACTCCATTAGTTTCAAATATTCAGGAGCAAAAAACTACTTTAGTGAATGTGTACGAGTTGGCTGGAGTCTGCGGATAATTTTACGCGTTTCATTTTTTTATGAATTTTGTGTGTGATTGAAAATTAAAATCGCATCAACACCGGTTTTTTGACCGTGGGTTGAGTAATCTGGTTTGCAGATTAAGGCATCAATATGCAAGCTGAGTCATTCTAGATTACATTTAGAAACAATGGATAATTCATACGGTTCCATAGACTAAAGTAACAATTATTTTTTGTCTCTACAATAA
This sequence comes from Rhyacophila evoluta, assembly GCA_022683975.1. Lineage (NCBI taxonomy): Eukaryota > Metazoa > Arthropoda > Insecta > Trichoptera > Rhyacophilidae > Rhyacophila > Rhyacophila evoluta. The sequence continues at coordinate 2,114 of JAGVSQ010006822.1, read as the reverse complement.
CCATCTAATTTAGTAAAACTTTATTGTGATATAATATTGAATTATTACATTATATTCTATCAAATATATTTTATTCAAGACCTTCTTCGTACGTTTCGTATTTTGTGTATCAAATTATCTATAACAGATGGGGGCAGTCCCCGAGTGACATTAAAAAATACGGGTATATTACATGATACGGCACAGAAATACTATTTTACATTATATTTCGTTTTCTCGAATTTCACAACCGCACAATATCACATAAAATGATCAAAGACTTAACTTTTAATAATGTAACAAATACCAGTAATATTAAATTTAGATTATATCGATAAATTTGAACTTTATTAATACATCTGAATAATGATGCTATATTTACCTCTGTGGTATCAAAAGCGGCGACAGACATCTTGGAACTCTTGGGCTTGCAGGGCTTTGAGATTCGGACGTTAAAGAGGCGAAGGATCCGTGGGGCGGTGGAGGCAATGGTGTACCAGCGCCACCTCTAGCATCAAGAGACTCTGCTCTCAAAGGAGACGGAGATCTTGCAGACCCCGAGAATCCGAAGACAGAACCACTCTCCGTTACGCTGCGTCCATCAGGTCCAAAAGCGCGGATTTGGGGAGACGAGCCGCGATGCCCTTGCTGGAAGAAAAAATGATGTTTAGATTATATAATATTTACAATTATCAGTATGATTTGATTTATCGATAATCGTATTTATGTAAATATGAATTACATTCCAATATCTAATTATTAATAAATATGTAGCTGTTTGTAGTAGAGTGTATGATTTTTATTTCGATTAAGTGTTATTATTGTTTATTCTTGGTGAAAACATACTGTTTCATTTAATATTGTTGGTTAGTATTAATACTTAAATTTACTGTATTGAGTTAAAAATATAATAAGCTTATAATTAAATAATAGATAAACAATCGTTTTATCAATTAGGACATTTTTGGTATAGGATTCGTATAAAAAAATATTTTATGTGTTGAAGATTATTAAGTAATACAAAAATTGACGGGTAATAAAAGTGTTTTTGCAATAAATTGTTTAACAATATAAACTGCTAAATTGTGTTAAGTTGAAAATATCGTGTTACAAAATTAATTCACACGTTTTATGTGAAAATAATTAAGACAATCGTCTCAACTTTAAGCTCTTTTCAATTACAAAGAACGAGTTAATCTTTCAGTAAATTTCATTTTGTTTCAAGTTTGATTGTAATAAATATTTTAACTGCTAAGGTTGTATTGATATTATTTGTTGTTTAATAATAGACATGCAATCTATGATTTTAACCTTTCCTTAAGATTATATAAAGTATATCAATAAAAAATATTGTGCTGTAATTGATATAAAAAAGTACAATTGATATATTTTATGAATAAAAGGTTATGTACAGTCTTGATATCAACGCCTTAGTGTTTATCATTAGCTCATTCTATTTGATATTTTTTTTCTAAATCTAATATTATAAGACCCGGTAAGTGTATTAAAAAAAAATACGATATCTACATATACAACTTTGCACTTTGATTGCGGCACCAGGGCTTCGCAAAAAGGAATCATACTTAATAAATATTGTCTAACCAAACTTTTACTACTATAATTAGTGCTTAAATACAGGAACACAGAAAAAATAAATTATAAAATAACATGCTTACGTTTATATATATATATAATATATTGCTTAAGAAAAATTAATGTTTCTTAATAGACAAATCTCATTTAAAAATGACAGTATTCAATAAGTATACTTTTAAAAAATTAGAAGAAATATGATAAAACAAGCCTATTTTAATGTAGAAAATACCATTGTAACTAATTAAATAATAGCAATACAGCTGTAGGAAGCTGCTGTGATGTTTTTTTTTTTATACCATGTTTGGTCCCAAAGTGGAGCATCTGGATCCACATAGTGTGAAGAAGTCCACCCCGAAAGTAGAGTATATGGATCTCCGCAATGTGAAGACGACGTCTTGACAGACTATTTTTCACGAGAATCGTTCATCAGACAATTGCTCAACTCGATAGATATCCAGTCCTGCATTTTTAGATTTTTTAAATCCGACCAGATGGGGAATTGAACCCGCATTCCCCGGATTGCTAAGCGCGCACGCTAC
>JAGVSQ010006821.1:0-15925 GCA_022683975.1 Rhyacophila evoluta | reverse complement strand
ATTTAGAATTTAAAATCAATTTCCATCAAGCACCATCAGTCGAAATTATTAATTAAAGATATTGTATTTAATTTGGTCACCTATACACCGCTTACATCCATTTGCTTTACTGTCGAAGCGGACACAGTAACAAAATACAGTTTCTAAAATATTTATAGATATATTAAATTCGTGGACATTGAAAAATTATAATTTATTGTCACTTTGTGAACTCTCACAGTATTCTTGTGGGACAAGGTTGCGTTAGATATTGTGTAACTGATGCTTAAATTGTTTTCGTTCAACCATTTCTCCTCGAATATTAACTCTTTCTGCACTATGATATTTTTCTAATCATATACATATACATATGTACCTTGTTCTTTCCTAAGTGGCACATATGGATTAATACAGTGTCAAGATATCCACTCCGAAAGTGGAGTATATGGAGAACGTCTTCATAGATTATTTTTCACGAGAATTGTTTGTATTCCCGATAGGTATCCAGCCCTGCATTTTTAGATTTTTAAAATCAGATAGATTGGGAATTAAACCCACATTCCGCAGATTCCTGGGTACGCATGCTACCAATTACGCTACCGAGGATATATTATAAATATCATAAATCATATAAAACAATAATTTTACTTAATCGTTAAAATCAGCTGTTAAAACTCCTTAATTTTTCTTTTTAATCAGAAAAAAACCGTGTAATTAAACTATACTTAAAAACAAACAAATACATTTTAAACAAAACGCTGCAGTTTTACGTATAATAAATTAAGAACAGATACATAATTTTCCTTATTTCATTTTTTCAATATTTCAAAGATTCTGCCGCTAATATATGAGAAAATGATTTGCATTATTTTATATACTATTAAAAACATTTTGTATTAAATACAATTATATTTAAGTGACAAACAATTTCGACAAAATTATGAATTCATACAACATACATTCTTTAAACAAAACATATTCGATTTTTTCAATTTCGCGGCCCATATAAATCCGATTGTTAATTTTTTTGATGTGTTGGTACGCTTGATTTATCTTGACATTGATAGACATACTAGATCCATACTTTGTAATTGGCTCCCGAAAAGGTTTCACGTGTTTTGGTGTACTCGGGAATTTTTCACTTGTAGAAACATAGAATAATAAAAGATAGACAAGCTTATTCACGATATTTTTTTGTCTGTCATCTGTCAAAAGCTAATGTTTTATATGATGGAAAACATTCAGAAAAAATACAAATTAAATACATTCTTTTAAGGAAAACTTCATATTCTTATAATAAATACAAACTTAATTATTCATTTTTGAAATAACTGTGTTACAAGTGAGTTCCTAGGGTTATTGACATTCAAAGAAATGTCATGGTTCTAAGAAATCGATGATTTATATGATTAATATAGGGTCAAGGATTTTATTTATTTATATATTATTTAGTTGATTTGTCGATCACAGAAATTTTCTCGGTCACCACAACCTCTATATCGGACTCGTATATTGTTTATTATGGGGTGATACACCGATACACCGAGTATTTATATCTACTATTGAGCATATACCGTGTCTTGACAAACATGAGAATCAAGAATTTCGCAGCAAAATATGCCCACCATCTATTCACTCCGTTCTTACACACAGTCTTAATAAGACGTATCCTGGAGCGCCAATTCAGTGAAGCAACTATCATTTTCGACGGAAATATTTCTGCAGGATTATGAATTTGTGGCGGGTATTTAAACAGATAAAAAAGTAGTTGATAGATTTGTTGTATTTGAGAAACACTGGCTTAATTTGTATTGACAAGTGTTAGGAAAATACTTTTAACACTTGGCCTACGGGACCCGTAATATTATGTGATGGTTAGTCTGCCAGACTCGGAACGTTCCGTGCCTTACTCTTACTCTTACTACATTTTTATAAGAAAACCAAAAAACTTTCTCGCTCTATACTTCGTAAATGTCGTCACTCCTCATATCAATTTACAAGTGTGTTAAGCTTACTCTAGCCTATCATTTTAGACCGAAATCGTTTTCATTGGTTTAGTATACGTTTTTTTGAATTCCGGTAAAACATTTAAAATACTTTCGTAACTTTGAAATGAGTGTATTAATGCCGATGAGGATTATATTACATTTGTTCTCAAACATTAAAATTTAGCAATATCTTAGTTTTAAATGATAATTATATATGCTGTGACAATAATCAAATACTGAGATGTAGATGTTGATAAATTGGTTCTGCATAGAACTTTTAGTACGATAAAAAAATTGAAATATTTAAAGTACAAGTTACAAACGTAAATTTTGCGAATTTAAGTTATTAAGTAAACATGGCAGGTTAAGTGTTAAGGTCGCTACTGTTATTAAAAATTATCGAATTATTGTCGTCAATATTAAGTTGTCGTAGAGTGTTTTTCCTAAGAAATTATGAATGCGAAATAGAGAGTTTTGACCTTAGAATGTATTATAATTGTTCTAAACAAGAATATTATGTTTACTTTTGATAATAAATGCCATTATGAAATCGCATTGTTACAATGGCACTGTCTAATGAATTATCACCTTGCTTATACGTTATCAGCTGTTTACTAAAATTAAGACATCGGAATATTATTCATCCACATTTATTTTATTTTAGTCTTCTTGTTTATGTTTTTAGTCGCTTTACTGGCTGATTAATAAACTTTCCTGCTTTGGTGCTAAAAGGAGCTTTCAAATCTTGCATCTATGTTTTTGAAAATTGAGAGAAATAGGACTGCATGTATAAAAGATTTTACGATTTGCAATCATCAATCACAGTGAAAACGATTTTTCAAAATAGCTTCATTATTCATATACTACACACTTGACAATATCTACACTACAATAATAATAACACGGGCTATATAATATATAATAAGTGATAAAATACACATGCCTCTAATACAACACATACATTTTTGTGGTTGTGATCCATGCTCCAGCTCATAAGCTCAAATTGTCTATAAACTGACCTCCAAAACAGATAATTCTAATGATACTGAGGATACAGTGGTATGATTTTATTGGAAATGAGGAAATAAGAAAATGGACATGGCAACCAACTATTATTGTAAGAGTGAAGCTATAACAGTAAATCTGATTCCTCCGCATGGTGTGACTGCTTCATGCAGGTGTATTTACGTATTTAAGCCATTTAAGCTATATTAAGCTAATGTTCTAAATTCAGCGTTTTAGAAAGCTGGTAAATATTTAGAGAAGGGAGAGATCTTTTCATATCAGAAGGCTGCATTAAACTAATATTCATAAGGATATTTGTATGTTATTTTGTAAATTAATGAAAGTAATGAGCTTTCAAGGCTGTACTTGAGGGCCTAAAAGGCTGCAGGTTCCGTACCACTGCCTAGAGAATGTATTCGTCGAGAATACGAAATACTGGCGGGAACTGGAAGATGCAAGTCTCGACCAGCTACAGGGATCTTTGAAAGTATTGTATATTCCACTTAAGCGACCGATAAAAAAATAAAAGAGGAAGGTGAGTACAAATGCATTCAATAATTGATTGTCAAGGATGACAGAGAAGTAAATACTGAATTTGTTTAAAAGACGGTTTTAAAATGACCGATTGTTTTTATTTAACCCTTCTTATACTAAAATATTATTTACATATTATTTAAATATACCCTTTTGATAAAACAGCTGACCTTTAGCGATAAGAAGCTTTTTACGCTATTAAAGATATTTATATTTACGTATTCAGCGATTGATAGAACATTGAACTTTTAAAATTAATATGATAAAAATGAAAGTGATAGTGAAAAAAATGCAAGATATTATATAAATATTTTACCGTATTATACGTATAATATAATATGTATTTTTTATACATGGTAAAAATTGTCATGTATGACTATCGAATTTGAATTTTTGTTACTACCACGTCCGATTCGAAATTGGAGCATATGGATCTACACAGTGTGAAAATATTAAACTAATGGACATTTAGTCCTGTGTTTTTCTTTTTTTTTTAATACAGCAGATATGGACATCGAAACCGTAATCCAGGATCCGAAGCACGCACGGTAACTTATTATTTACAATATTCTTCTTCTTCTTCTTAAGCCATGTTCACTCCGAAAGTGCAGCTTATATATCTTCACGTTATGAAGATATCCACCTAAAAATGGAGTATATAAATTTCCACAATGTGAAGACATCTTTTGACTGATAATTTTTCACGAAAATTCGTGCACTTCAAGGTTGTGTCTATTTAATATTACGACTTTGGCCCAAAATCATTAAATATATGTTATTGGGCCTCTCGTAAAATTTCGTCTTTGTGGCTTACGCATTTTTTCTTTTCTAGAATCCATATGTAAAAAAAAAAAAATTAATTGAATATATTTCTATACATGCTTATCAAAATATTAGTATGACACATGACTTTGTGACAACTCTAATTACTAAAAGAACTATTTTAATGTATGGCTATTAACATCGGCTGTAAACTTTTTTTTTGCGTTTGTTATAAGCGGTTTAAAAACTTTTTTTACCTGTTAAAAATCAAGTAAATAACAAAAATTAATAATAATGTATTTGCAAACATTAAAATAAAACTGTCTTCTTCTCAGATATAATTTGAAACCTTTATAAATCATTACGCACTGTCATCATGTATTGTATTGTAAAATATTTTATAGATTAGAGGTAATTTTTTTGTGTTTTGGATCAAATATATTTACACATATTCTACAAACTTCGCATTTAAACTTATATTTTGAATTTTCAGTAATGTAGCAAAAAGTTTAGGGTGCGCGTTTCATTATCCGGGGAATTCGGGCTCGATTCCCAGATCTATCGGTCTTAACAAATCCAAAATTGCAGGACTGAACACCCACTACATTGAGCGATATATTTTCTTAAACTAATTCTCGTGAAAAATATATCTAAAGGCATGTATTCACATTGCGGAGATCCGTATATAGCAAATATGGCTTGAAAATTAAAAAAAAAATATTGTTAAAATGTTACAAGTGTGTTTTCTCAGTTATGGTATAATAATGAAATTAACTATTGAACGAAAAGAAAAATCTCAATAAATTACTGCTATTATAATTAATGGAGTTTTCATTTAGACACATCTCAAAAATATTATCCTTGGAAAAGTCCCGCTTAAGCCGGTGGTTTCTAATTTTTGTGCCACTACGCCTCCAAAAAAAAAAATAGTCCTGCGCTTCCCTTTTATTTTTTAATAGATATAATAACAGACACTGCTTAAAATTTTGGCTCTTTCCAGGTTGGAAACTGTTGGTTTATATACATAAAATACTATACAACTAATACATATTAAAACGAAACTATCTAATCCAGTGTAATGTAATGTAACATGGCTTTACCTAGCCTTATTTAATTTAACCTAACCTAATCTAACATCCGGCGATTTTTTTGTACGGAAGATTTATTCAGGATGATTTGGCTGGCTCAGTGCCAGACATGAATCTCTCATATTAAAGTGATTCTGAGATAAATAAAGGGACTTGTTTTTTAAATCTCTATTGTTGAGATAACAGCGAAATCAATTAAATAATAAATACGTATGTGGCAAACATAGATTTTTTATGTATTATTTTTAACAAATATAGAAACATAACTTTTGTTAAGCAACAGAGCCGCTAACTTTTTATGGCATTTTATTATTTGAAATTGAAATGAAATGATAAAAAATAAAACCGTAATTGTCAGAAAAAGTTAAAATTACCAGTCATGATTTGAATTATTCACATTGAGAATCAGCCATATTGCTACTGATAAATTGATGATTCCTAAGTGATTTAGAAGAAAAAGGCTCTATTAAAATAAATGTGGATTAATAATGTCTGGCACTGAGACAGCCATTTGTCGTGATAGCATTGATAATATAAGATAACACTAATATAAGATAACTGCTTAATATCAATACTTTATATTGTCTTATGATATAAGAGAGACATAAGAATTCTACCATGATAAACAAATGCAAATAAACAATTCCCTCTATAAACATAACTTCTTAGAGATTTATAAATTCCAACTGATTTTAATTGTAATCAAAATCTACATTAAAAAACATCTTTTTAACATAACTGTCATGGTGAAAAATTCACTATACGTGTGCTTTTATAAACACGGATTCTTGCCACTCTAGCATTTTACCAGTCGAAATTACACTACCTAGCTAAAACATCAATAGACTAACTGTATTGTGACGTTTTCTCGCCAAGTAAACCATTTTTAAATATATTACGTTTAAATAGTTCGCAAATATAATTCCGATTATTGTAGATGACGATACATGATAACGTTGAGAAATTTAAATGGTTTATACTATTTGAGTCGACAATTTATTCAACATTGCCCTCACTCTCCTATTAGTATTATTTCCTCTCCATGGAGCCTTCAGAGGAGCAATGCTGGCCACTTCAGAACCTTTATTTTAACGAATATTAATAAATATATGCAGTATTTCCTTGTATATATGATACATGTCTAGTAAAGACCTGTAGATTGGTGTAAATCAAGTATTCATTACAAATAAAATCTTATAAAAAATGTGTATAAACATACTTAATGTTTAATAAATATTGTAATTACACAACAATGTTTGCAAATACAGCTATTGTGCATTGTAAATTGAAGTTTTATTAAAAGCTATTTAGTTAAGAAGCTACTCTTTAAATCATTGTTTCCTTATTCACTTAGTTAACTATAGTTTAATTGAGTATTGACTTGATGTTGATAGTAATTTTACAACAGTAATAGCTATCAACAAAATAAATTAACTGGTGGAATCGTAATTGAATATACTTGTTAAATGATGGCAAAATAAGGAATGTTTCCATATATTTTAGATTATATAGTATTATAGGTGTAGTTAAATATATTATTTTCATGTTTTTAATACATATCAGGTAAATATACAATGTCTAGAAAAGCCTTAATTGTATATATCATATAATCGTGTTTAAAATAATTAACATAATAAAAAATACTTAATAGTTTACATACCCAAGTAATTACACTTTATTAATAGGTTAGAAATAATATTTGTTCAAATAATTTCTTTATAACCTCAAATTTGACACTTCGATAAAATTTTATCACTGATTTATAAAAACTTTTAAAATCACGGTTAAGCACTTAATGTATGATTTTTTTAAAATTATATTGATTATAAAATGAAGTAATTTATTAATTTGTTTATTCTAGTATAAAATAAAATTTATTTAACTTCACTGACTTAAATGTTAAAGATTTAATGTTGTGTTTGTTTAAAATGAAGTTATATTAAACATATTTTGAATTACCGGCGTAACTGTGTGTTGAGGAGGTATGGGCAATAGAGATGCGTTTGTTTGCAGTGTCACTCGGTATCCATGCGTCTTTTGCAGTTGCCTGGACTTCTATGATGCCATGCTAAAAGATGTGGTAAATTTATATATCGATTAACCAGGGCCGCATTGAGGAGTACCCGCTGTCAACTGAGAAATATGTAATAAAAGTCGACTCTTTAATGTCGAATCGATGCAGCTATAAGTTAAAATTTAAAAAATAAAATGAATTAGATATATTCATTTGACAATAAAAAATCAAATATTAACTCATTGTATTTCATTATTTATAAATTTCTCTCAACTTGAAAAACATTTTTTTTTAAATAAATAATAAGATAATGGTAAAAAAATATCGTTAACATATTATGACATTGAGCATTCGAGACTCTTGAAGAAAAAATAATAAAAGGAAATTTAAAGTAAAGAAATACATTTTATATTTTTATTTAATTAAAAAATATTTATATTTTTAAATTTGAAAAGTGTAGGTTACGCGAATAATTTATAAAGATGAAAACTATTTTTTTCTAATACAATGAACTTAACTCGAATTTTAATCTTCAGCTTAGCAACGTTCATGTAAAAATTAACAAGGCGATTAATAAACTAACCTTACCTTACATAACGTAACCTAACCTAACCTAACTATCGGCTTTTGCTGTGTGAGCTTTTGGCTATTTTTTTTTCCGCGGGGCAACTGTCTTGCTATTGTGTATTTTTTCCCTTTTTAAGTTTTTAGTAACCAAATGCTATATTTTTAACTAATACTCTGTTCTGTAATAAAAGTAGTTTAAAAAAAAAAACAATCACAAGGTCATACAGATCTGTCACAAATCTATATAAATGACGAATATAAAATGGAGATATTACAAAATAAATATAAGTCACAAACTTTCTCAGCAATACACTTTCCCAAATATTGCGTTAATATCTCTAATAGAGGAAGAACGAATTATATTAAATTTGTCTTTCTTTCTTTCTGGTCTGATATTATAATTTTAATAATAATAAATGTCACTATTTTACTATATATTTATATTTACTATCAAAAAAATCTAATAAAACAAACATGATTCATCATCAATCTTATAAACCCCCGATAAGATTTTTTTTATAATAATTTATAAAACCATTAAGGCAGTTTGATTATTGAGTACATACAATAATATTCTGTATTTATATTTTTATTTGAATTGAATACATCAAAATTTAACTTATTTTTAAGAGTTTTTATTTTTATCAAAAAAAAATCTTTTTAAAAGGGTTTCTTTTTTTTGTAAACGTATTTCTTGTAAGTTTTCAATGGAGACATCTCATTTGCTATTTACTACGTACTGTCACCTTAAATATTGACATAAATAACAATATTATGAATATTTTTTTACAACTTTTCCTCATTCATACAATTAATAAATATCGTCCCGATTTTTTTGGGTAGCGTATGCATACTATATTTACAATAATACAAATTTACAAAAATATTTTTCAATTTCGAACAAAATAATATTTTTGTAGGCGCGGTCCTGATGTTTTAAATCTATTAAATGATATTACTGAATCTGTGGTTAGCACCGAATGAAATAGAAATTAAATTTAATTATGTACAATCTTTCAGTACTTTATATATTATGACATTATATAGATATATAAATATATTTAAGTAATTGCTTATTGTTAAGGCTGTCACCCTTAGAGACCGGTATTTACCACATAAGTGACGAATTTTAACCGTGAGTTGGTTAATTAAATTGGTGAGTGCCGTTCGAATCAGTACAGGGAGCAACAGATCAGTACGCACAAAATTTTTATACTACATATCTTTCGAGTATAAAGCATATTTATACCATGATGTATAAGAATAAATACTTATATGAATGTAATATTTTTCACGACTCCTGTCACTCAATTTCTCAAACCTTCTCAAGGTACTCGGTCCAGCGTTCTTGGATTTAAAATATCCATATGCAGTTATATGATTTGAGTCCTTGATCTTCGTTAGTGAGGTGACAGGTGAGGTGAGGTGAGGTTATATGATCATGTTGGCAATACTGTCTGACTAAGATATGAAAAATATGTGCAAAATATCAATTGAAACTTTCATACAAAACGATTAATTGACCTTCTCTGCTATGAAATGAAGCCGTACTTTATATATTTTATTCCAACAATTATAATTTAAAATCATATTATTACTGAATTTATCCATTGTGATTTTTATCGTTGAGATTTGCTTTAGTTGATAACATTTTAAGCGACCAAATTGGCCAAAACATTATAAACATATCAATGGACAATTATTTGAGCCCGAGGAAGCCAACATTTTACATACCATGCGTCAATTTTTTTCTCATACGAGCTCAAATCCACCATACATCTCAAGAACCTTTTTTAACTTAAATTACGATACGTCGTTAAAATATACTTAGAACCTGTCATCAATGACCTGGCAATGTATTTCAGTATATTAAAATATTAATAACAACTTATCTTCAAATCTATTTTTATAATACGATATTTATTTTGTTATTTAGTCAGTTATAATAACTTTGATCACTACAAAATGCTTGATTAGATGACATTTAATATTTGAAAAATCAAAAAATAATGTTTTATTTATATTAAGGTATTTATTTTACATGCATATAATTATGGTGCGATAGTAATTATCGTGTAGGCCACAATTGAATGAATTCCACATATAATAAATTGTATCATTAAAGGTTGATATTGATATAACAGTACTGGAATTCTGATAAACAACATGATTTATTGAGATACGAAAGTTTTTCATTTTAATTAGCTTTAATAACTGAAGGACGCAGGTTATCAGATAGGAGATAAGCTTCCTGGTTGAGATATTTCCGCGACAGGACAGCATTTCAGCGAGTTAAGGACTTGTTTTAACTGTGGAAAGGACAAAAGACGTAACCCATAGGAGGCACAAAAATGCATATCTAATGATTTTGAGTCAAAATAATAAATAGTCACAACCTTGTATGCGTGGAGACTAAAACTGGTGTTTTATTTACTGTTTCTCACATTAATTTAACAAGTTATTTAAGAAAAATTAATAAGATTGATGTGGTGAAAGTTCTTTTTCCTGGTCGTTAATTTCAAAGTCTCTCAGTGGTGGATTTAGCACATGAGAAGCCCCAGGCTCAATTTAGTAATAAGGCTCATGTTCTTCAGGCGCAATAGTTTATTTAAAATCTCACGGTTCTTTAGAATTTTATTGTTTTGTCGTTATTTTAGGTCTCCTTTTCTCAAACTTAAGCTAAATTTGGATACTTATTCGGTAGGTGCACACCCTTTTGTTAGAACATGTATTTTTATATGTTGTATACATTGTGATTATCGAAAAAAGCTATTTTGAAAAAACTGTTGGTTACGTCTTTTTCCTTTCCCACAGTGAATATAATGTACAAATTTGTACTTCATCGAACAGTTTGTTCTGTTGTATTTAAGGAAAAATAATACCAAGGCGAAAAGCGTAAAACTTCGTCTTGAATGCAAAGCTGTTACTATAATTATTATAAACTGACACTTCCTAAGCACCATTTAAACATTTTCTTACTATTTCTATCCAGTACTTCTAAACTAATATTTATAATACTATCATGATTTTATTTGTTATATTTGATGTATTTCAAGGGCCAGGGGTTATTCGTCTCAATCCTACAGCGGCATTTTTTTTAAATCTAAAAATTCAGGACTGGATACTGAACGAGTTAAGCAATTGACAAACAACCAATTCTCTTAGAATTAGAAAAAATCTCTTAGAGTGAGTCTTTATAATTATCGCTTACACTTGAGTGTTCATCTTCACAATGTTGATGTCCATATACTTGTAAATGTCCAAACTCAGATATGGTCAGTATGGTTATTCGAAACATGTACTTTACGGTCAGTCGATCCAACACATACTACGCTTACAATCTTCGATTAATTTACAGTACTTTTTTATTAACTTCTTAAAACTGAACGATTTCGCTCCCCCTCTTGAAGGCGCTGAAGAAATTCAAGAGGATATTGATGACTTAATGTAAATGTGGGTTACTGATGAACTGAAGTAGTGTGGGAATATCGAGGTCATAAAGAAAACAATATGTGAGCTGAAATATTTTTCAAATTTCAATTATCGTATCTTTTAATAGTCTTATGTGGATTCTTACAACTGAACCAATTAGCGACGAGAACATGAGCATGTAAAACTTATCCATACAGTTATATAATATAATTACATGAATAAAACAAAAAATTGTTAATCTATTTGTAAATTTTAACAGAATTCTTGACAGGAGTTTTGAAAAAAAAATATTTTGCCAACCCGATAAGTTTGAGATTCACTGAATTTATGCAGTTGTTTGATTACAATAAATTAATTAGGTTATCGAAGAGAATTCGTGAGTTTTATTGAATCTTTCGTAAATTGAAGACATTATTTATGTCAACTGTAGACATTAATTTACATTATTTCTATCATAAGGCAAATATTTATATTTATAATCACCCCAAAATTCAAATGAAAATATTATTAAAAGACAGTTTGTTAATAGGAAAATTAGTTGATAGACTAGTTATACGTGATATTTTACACATACTTGGATATTACCTTATTCTTAAGTGGTTACTATAATAAATTAAGTGAAGTCAATTTTCAGGGTTCATACGACTAGTGATTTAGTGAGTCACAGGTAATTAAAAATTCACGCAATTTTGTATGTGATTTTTTTATTATTAAAAGCCTCTATGCCTCAAATGAACTTATATAAAGCATATATGATAAAGTTTAATTCATTTGACAGTGTATTGAGACAGTTAGTTGTAACTAAATACATCATATGTTTTAAGTTTTGGGAATGAAAGCTTACACAAATTAAATTCAAAGCTCAAAAATTTGAGTTATAAATAGATTGATCATTCTTAGTAATGCCACACTACTTCTATGACGATCAAAAATCAAATTGATTGAAGTAATTGAACAATTCAAAATACAACATAACTTCAATATCGACTGCGGAAATGAAAAAGGACGTAACCTACATATACTAAATTTTACAGGAGTCACAAAAAAGTGTATTTAATGATTTTGGGTTCAAATCAAAATATTAAATATACACAATCTTGAAGTGCATAAAGACTTAGACTGATGTTTTATTTACCCAATATGATATTAATTTAATAAGAAAATCTAGTAAAATTGATAAGGTGAAAAATCCTTTTTTCTTTACGCAGTCGATATGAAGATTTAAAATATTAAACGTAATTATTCATATGTTATCGTAATTATACGTAAAACGCGTGGGTCTTGGTCCTGTGGGTTCTGGTTTCCAACTTCTTAGATTAGTTGTACTAACATTCAAATTGAACACACTAACTTTGTGACAATCATCGACAATGTCATCCAGCCAACACAATCACACTATGTCTCTCATTTAACATCATATTGCATCAGTGGACATTTCTTCCTTTACTTATTGTTATTTAACTGTACAGTACATATAACCTAGCCAACAAAATCTCCTAGTCTTCACTAACACTGACTGAAATGGATTGGTTTAACTGTGATATTTTAGACTTTCTCTATTTTTAGTTTTATGGTGTTGAGACAATATGCCATCTATATGACTATGCCAACTCGATGACTGTTTGATAAAAGCGCTCATTTTAATGCTGGCAACTTTGTCTTCATATCTTAGACTATCATAAGTATTACTAAAATTAAAAGATGCAGGACAGTATACCTAATGAGTTGACAGATTGGCCAACAGCTAATTTTGTACAAAAACTATTTAGCCTGGTTAAAACGTCACAATTCGGAAATCTTTGGATACTTTTTCCACCATGTCCGCTCGGGAAGTGGAGCAAATGAATCTACACAGTGGTATATGGATCTCCCTAATGTAAAAACATATCTTGACAAATTGTTTTTCGCCATAATTGATTGTGTTAGAAAAATGCTCAACCCAATGGGCATTCAGCTCTCGATTGTATCGAATCGAATTAAACTTACAGTCTCCGGCTCCGAAGTGCGCACGCTAACTTTTCGACTGTCATGGTAACATGGTTGAATATAAATATTCGAGGAATATTAAATGGTTTTTAGCTAATTACAATAATATGTTGATACTCAAATAAATAAATCCCACTTTAAAACAAATATATACTGAACGTGAAAAAATATTTACTTGCATACGTGTTTTTCAGCAGAATTTGAAAT
The DNA here is from genome assembly GCA_022683975.1 of Rhyacophila evoluta. NCBI lineage: Eukaryota > Metazoa > Arthropoda > Insecta > Trichoptera > Rhyacophilidae > Rhyacophila > Rhyacophila evoluta. Next base: position 2,363 of record JAGVSQ010006821.1, on the reverse strand, counting down.
TCTGAAAAGGTTCTTGCAAAAAATTAGATTATCAGCATACAAAAGCATTTTCAGTTCAATATGTCTGTCAACAAAACAAGTCATATATAATAAATGTTTATTTTTTCGTTTTTTATAAACTTGAAACTACATGTCATTATTTTTATGGGAACCATTACTGTCATCGACCTCCATCAATCAATTATTACATGATGGCCATCCTAATCTTCTTCTTCCGATTTCCTCTATTTAACAGTCGGCTACTAAGTCAGTGGCCTTACTATGAATTACACGCAAATCTACTTATTTAGACAAAGCGTACTTAGTTAAAAACACATGTCATTTATTTAGTGCATTCTACCAGTGTTTCTATACAGTAGCAAATCGTGACACATGACGAAGACTCGAAATTTGAAAACAGATTCATGGGTCGAATACTTCAGTGATTTGAATTTGTGATAGGATATTGATAAACAAACTAAAAATATACTAATGACATGTACTGGGGATGTTTCTGGAGATCTTAGATAAAATTGTTCTTCTTTTGATCTATATAGTTCCAGCTTTATGGAAGACTGAGTGTAGTTATGGGATGGCCCAGGAAGATGCATGCAAAGTGGCTGATGGGAGATAAGAAGGCCTGGGGGTGTAATGTGGTGACCATGTGTTCCACAGAAGAAGGAAGGAATTGTCGAAGAGAACGGGTCGATTAATTAAGTGTATTAATAAATAGATTTTTTTACTAAGTAATGCAACTAATGGTTTGATAGTTTTAATGGGCGTAAATGTTTTTTATAACTTGATTTGGAAATTTTATATTTTTTTATTATCTCTCCTGTTACCCTTCCCAAATCTACAATAGTAGCTCAGTAGTTTTGTGCGCACTTAAAATTATGCAAAATCTACTAGATAAATTATTAGTAATTAGTTATAAACATTATTTTATTGTGTATTAAGAGTCGAATAATATTAAATACGTACGTGCAAGCAATGCAAAAATAAAAGAGAAAGAAAAACGACATGCAGAGGCAGATATCCTTTATTGTCTGATGACTGCATCTAGCCGCTTTGAATACTCCCTCTCTCCCCCTCTGAGGCGTATTGACATCATTCAAATGAGTGATTAACCTGTAGTTATACACATACCAACGTTATTTGATACACTCACGTACATGCCGGTACTAGATTATATACGAAATAATTACTTCTGTTGATATGGACTAATATTTTTATTTCGTAATGACAACGTTGAAATAATAAGGGGTTGTATGAGTAATAAATAAAGTGTGAAGACCTTGCAATTGATATATTTGGAGAAATAAAATAATATGTAAGTACTACCACTTAATAATCAAAAATGTTGTGGATTGGCCCTTAGCCGTTCAAAAATTTCGTTTGTTGATGTCTTATGATACAATGAATTCATAAAGATTTTTTGTATGTAGATTGCGAAATGTAACATCTCTCTTGTTAAATTTAATCTCGCTAATTTGCAATTTTGTTTTTCACTAATGTAATTAATTTAAAACATGTTAACGCATTATGTGCAAGTTAAAAATAAACTTCACATATTTTTTGTTTCAGTAAGGTTGCTCAGTGCAAATAAGGTTCTGTTGTCGTCTGCAACTCCAGGAGGTTTCTGCTAGGGTGACCACGCATACTAAGTCCCCCTGTATAAGTTTACCGTCACGATTTATAAGGCTTGAAAGATGTGAAAAAGTAGCACAAGATTTTTGCTTACATTTTATATTAGTGTATTATTTTGTTCTCTCGATATATTCAAACGCGAATTTTGCCTTTAAATACAATACTCATTGAAAATATATGGCTTATTTAATCTGGCAATGCATCATAATTACTCAAATACTATTTTAATAGTGTATCGTTAAATTAAAAAAATTAAAATTATTTTACTCAAATATCCTGAATCCATAAGAATTTTATTTTCTTAATATATATTTAGAAATATTTAAACAAACGCATATTTAGTAAAATTTAAATTTAAATTCTTCAAACTTCTTCTAATGAAAATATTTGAAATTTGTATTTTAAAATTTTGTATCGAATTTTTTTACTAAACTTCTATTAGACTTTCAAAAGAATATAAAAACATGAGAGATATAGTTATAGTTAAAGTGATATGTGTGGAAATTTGTTGATAGAAACCAGACTTCACTTTTGATTATCGCATATATAGCGACTGATTAAATTGTATATGATATAATTGTAAATATTTTAAGACTTAAAGAGTACTTTCAATATATAATATTGATTTGAACGATATTGAATTTAATTTGACGATATAGAAAAATATAAAAAAGTATGTTAGATGTTCGCTCACTGCCCACATATAATGTAGCCTGAAGATGCCGAAAGCGAAACCC